>JACXGI010004315.1:0-54732 GCA_016801175.1 Esox masquinongy
GCATAAGGGGGTGGCCAGGAAGATTGTGCAAGATAACACTGTATAAATATGTGTATCCCAGGTTGGCCAGACAGTTGTTCCTGCAGGTCAACTCGGCTTTTATGATTACTCATTAAAAGTCTACATTGAATCCACAAACTCCTGAGTTATTGCATCTTTTGAGTTGTTGCATCCTTTTTGGCAAGAAGATATATTTTTCCACGACACTATGCTGTTGTGTATGTGGGACAATACCTTGGTGCCACTCGCTAGCTTGAAGCAGACGTTTCGCTGGCTGATGCAGTGTTAACTCAAACTAGCATTGAAAATCCATCAAATATTTAAACAAAATTAGTCCAGGTATTTAAGTAATCTACAAAAAACCTACAGCACCCGCAAGAAAAACTGTTACGGACGTATGATGTGTGCCAATTGTCTCACATGCAGCGCATCTCATTCACTTTTTTTTGGAGCTTAAAATCACTTAAGTTGGTGATTTGGATATTGCAATATCACAATTTTGATTATAATTCGATTAATAGTGCAGTCCTATTGTAGTGTCATTACAAAGAATACCAGAGGCTGTAACCGCAGCCAAAAGTGATTTAACAAATAATTGATTGAAGGGGTCTGAATACTTTTGTTAATATGTTTTAAAACTTTTATAAAAAACGTTTTTGTTCGTGGTCATCATGGGGTAATGTGTGTAGATTGAGGAGAAAAAAATCTATTTAATACATTCAAGAATAAGGCTGTAAAGTAACAAAATGTGGAAAAAGTTGACACTTTCTGAATGCACTGTATATTTTCAGAATTAAAATTTCTTGAAGAGTGCCTGTAGTACATGTTTGTTGATGTATGTAGTTTTATTTATAACGCCCTTATGCACAAGTTACCACACACTCTTTCAAGTTGGGCTAACCCTAGAGGTCCTCTCAGGTCCACCAAAGTGGAATAGTCTGAATTGATGTTAATACACACAGGATAAAAGGCAACAGGATATACGATTTAGTTATGATTTTATGATGAATTGTTTATTGGGTGTTTATTTTTTATGTCTTACTTTACTTACTATACTGTTAGTTTTATTATGTAAGATATTAGCATAGCCAGTTCAGACAGGACACTCGAGTGATTATTGATCAGCGATGTATCAGCTGACGCCAAGGATTTCTTCTGTATCAGATTTCCTACTGACTATTTAATCGTCAGGTTACTCACTTAGTCTGACGTGTGCTGATCCAACCTGGTCTTATTAGAATATGGAGTATTTTACATAAATCTATGGCACGCGATTATGTATATTTTACGTTAGGTTACATTACAATCTGGTACCAAAACATATAATACATTATGAATTGGCTAAAACATAACATGTTTTGAACACTATTAAAAAGTATCATATGTTACAGACGCAAGACAAACTGTGGAGGTACATTTGTGTCTTTTTGTCGAGAGCAAAACTTTTTTCTTTTCAATCAAATATAATTGTTCTTAAAGCAAAAACGAGGCTTCAAAGTAAAAAATAGTTTTTGCCATCAAATATGTAGTAATAGAGCGCAAAAAATGTTTTTAAAAGCAAAACTATCCATCTATCAACCATACTCTATTTTGGCTAGACTGCCCCCTTTGCTTACAGTGCTTCTTTTTTGCTTTTGAAACTTTTTTTTGTATTGAAACACTAGTTCCTCATTTGCACTTTAACCCCACAGCTGTGGACGGGTTTGTGGGAGGTGTGGATGATGCTTCTCCATTGGATATCCATTTTTTGTGTCAGTTTGGCTACAACCAATACTGTTCAGCCTTTCTTTCCCACACATAACTGACACCTATGAAGGACAGTGTCTGATGAATCTCCGACCGCATACTACATATGTACTGCAAGTAGCCTACGTACTTCGTGGGTGATGAAGTATGTACTGTTTAGTATAGTAAAACTAGCATGTTACCTTGTCATGAAATTTTGACTCAAAATGTATTTTGCCGCGCATTAATTAACATTAAGCAAGCAAGCAAGTTAATTTATATAACGCAATACATAGAAGCAATTCAGTGTGCTTTACAATGAAAAGAAAAATATGAAAATGCCATGTTTGAATATTTAGCTAGAAACCATTAAGCATTGTTTTAAACCGGCTAACATTTCTTATGAAGTTTACTCCCACTACAAATAGCATCTATCAACTGTATGGCTTTTGCCACTGGCCGTTTTAATAGCTTACACACCAGTAATACTAGTATCTTACTACTTGGAATAGTCATAATATTTGAGCCCATTCTAGTGAGACTGAAGATGAACACTGCCAAAGCTATGTCATGTCATGGCACAACAATGTTCGTTTTGGCTTCATACATAAATGGCATTAATAGAATAACTATCAATATAGGTGAAGATAATGAAAAAGTCAGTTAAGTGAAAGAAGGAGAGAATCGTGGAAACCCCTCTTTTACAAGAGGTCTTTTTCTATATTAGGCTACCCCAAAAAGTATGCATGGATGCATACTTCCAAAATCTACCAGAAATAGTAAACCATCCAGGAACTTTTGACATACCATTTCCAGCATAATATAGTTTGGGACATACTAATCTTCTTGCATATTAATCTGGCACATATACAGTAGTATGCATGTATGTGATCTGAGATTCCGCCTGTGTGATGATGGCATCTCAGGTAAGCAGCACTGGGCGTACTTTGGTCCAACTTCTACATAGCTAGTTAGCTCCTATGATTCGGTGTCGGTTCAAAACATTCTAATACAGTTCCGGAAAAAAATAAGAGACCACTGCACCTTTTTCTTTCCTTTCCAAAGAAGTCGAAAAGGAAGATTTTGAGTGAGGAACAGATTAAAATTAAGGTTAAAATTAAGAGACCACTGCAAATTGAACGCTAAACCTGGAGCTACTAACTATAAAAGTATGGCCCTTCTACCTTCCGCAAGAATTCAGCTCTGCTATAATCACAGCAGTCTACATACCCCTGCAGGCGGATACAACGCGCATGCTGAAGCATCTATACGGAATAATAAATGGACTAGAGGATGCTCACCCTGAGGCTCACCCTTATTGTTGTTGGCGCATTAACCAGCATATTAACTTTCCTTCCCGTGGAGATCACACTCTCAACCATTGTAATTCACAAATACGAAATAGCTACAAACCCCTCCCCCGCCCAGCTTTTGGTAAGGCGGATCACGCATCGATTTTGCTCCTGGTGTTTCGGGCAGTTCAACGTTGGAATGAGCAATCCATTCCAGTCTCCAGGACTGCTTTGAAACAACAGATTGGCAGATGTTCTGTGCTGCAGCCAATGGGGACATTGATGAATACACAGACTCTCTCTCAGCATATATCTCCAAGTGCATCGATGATGTTGTACCGAGGGTAAATGTTCAGACTTTCCCCAACCAAAAGCCCTGGGTTAATGGCACTGTGCATGCAATGCTCAGAGCACAGTCCTCTGCCTACAGTTCTGGGGACCTGGAGACTCTGAGGAGGTCCAGATATGACCCATGAAAGGCCATCAGAGATGCCACAAGAGACTACAGGGATAAGTTGGAGTCTAACTACCACATCTCTGACCCGAGACACGTGCTGTGGACTGCGACACATTACAGACTACAAAGGAAGAAACAGCAATGATTCCCAGCCTGCCGCCTCTCTCCCCAACGAGCTCAACACCTTCTTTGCAAGGTTTAAGGCGACCAACACGATTCCTTCTGGAAGGCTTGCTGAGGCCCTGGACGGCTGCACTCTCCCTAACTTCAGCTGACATGAGGAGAGCTTTTAAAAGGGTGAACCCTTGGAAGTCACCAGGGCCAGGGCCAGGGTCATGCCCCCATACACATCGATGGAGCTGAAGTGGAGAGAGGCTCCAAATTCAAGTTCCTCGGTGTGTTCATCAAAGATGACTTCACTTGGTCCAGGCAAGTGAACTCGGCAGTGAAAACTGCCCTAAAACGACTATACTTCTTGCGGAGACTCAAGAAGTTTGGCATGTCTGAAAAAACTCTCACCAACTTCTACAGGTGCACCATTGAAAGCATCCTCTCAGGCTGCACTGCTGCCTCGTACGCCAGCTGCTCCGTTACGGATCGCACGACCCTCCAGAGGGTGGTGAAGTCTGTGGAGCACGTCATCAGCTGCCATCTCCCCTCTGTGCAAGGCATCTACCATACATGATGCCTTAGGAAAGCACTTGACATCAAAGACTACAGCCACCCCGGCTATGGTCTTTTCACACTGTTGCCATCTGGTAGGCACTACCGGAGCATCGGGGCACACACTTCCAGACTCACAAACAGGTTTTTCCCTCAGGCCATAAGGCTCCTCAACCAGCAACACTGACTATGATCATATTGATCACACAAACATTCCAAATGCTCTGTCTTTCCATGTACATTCAATGTACATCAGAATATTCTTTTGTATGTACCATTCATAGGCATAACACACTCATAATGTTATATTTACAATATTCAGTGCTTCTAAACGGATTTTTCACATTCCCCGTTCTACACTCTTTAAAATTGCTGATAGTTTGCATTGTGTATGTATTTTATTGCTATATTTTTGCTTTATATATTTTTTAATTCTTACTATGTAGATGTCATGTGGCACATTACAACAATTTCATTGTACAGAAAGACACTGTGTTATTCGGTGCATTTGATAAATAAACTTTGAACTTGAACTTATTAGTATTATTGTATACATGATCATGTGCTATCAGGGAGTTACCCCAGATGAGCAGAACCTAACATCAAGATCTATAAAAAATATTGTTGTCCATGTTTCCAATAAATGTTTAAACTAATACATGGTGTTTTCTGGCTTAAATGTCTTTATTCGATTTATTGTTGTTGTAAATTTAGAGTTTTCACTCAATCCTAACTTTTAAAGAATAACAAATATAATAATGTTTTCTTGGCATAGACTGAATTTGGAGGGTTTCATTTTCATTTTGTCTAATAACAATTGTCCAACTTCATGCCCATTGTCTAGTGTCTTCAAGAAAAGTCTATTTTCATTCTCTTTAATCTGAAGCGATAGCTTTTCTGTTTCACAGACACATTCTACAGCATATTGTCAGCTGAGTGTCAGCTGATATGTTGTGCCATGTAGGGTACAAATCTTGAATAGATTAGGTTAACTAACGCCAATGGTCTTCTAGAGCAAAAATAACAATACTGTTTTTTCACTATGTTTTTAATGCTTTTAATGTACAGTATACCCAGAGGTGTAAAAAGTACAAAGTAAAAGTATACAAATGGGTTTGGCATTGTTCACCACTTTGGGGAAGTATCTAATTAAGATTTAAGTAACCAGGTAAAAGGAGTTCAAAACTATCCAGTGATCAATTAAATAAAAAAGTAGAGTGTAAATGATCTATTATCAAAAGGTCACTGGTTAGTTACCAGGTCATTTAGCTCTTCCTTAGGAACTTCCCAAAACTGGTGAACACAGCAGAGTACTTTTACTTTGTACTTTTTACACCTGTGAGTATACTGAATCGAGGAACTATCACGGTGACCACAAATAGTAACCTCAAATACTTTATGATTGGAAAAGGATTTGAAAGGTCAGCTAATCTATAAGCTTGACTAACAATAAAACTGAAAAGTAATTGACTTGGCAACATATGTATGATTGTTAGGTACAGACGAACAGATACTATACAATAAATTTCCCTCTTCCCAGATTCAAAGCACTGAAAATTTAACGAGGACCCCAAACAATTATTTCATTTTACAATTCACTTTCTTATATAAGACCCATGTAGGATGGGATTTTATTCTCACATCTAGAGCCAAGGGAAAGAGGGAAATACAGTGAGGAGGAAATCTTATAATTGATCAGAGATTCCATATTTTCTGGCACAAAATATTACTGGAGTAAAGAGCTCTTGAGCTTTACTGCCAACAATGCCCAACACAGAGGACGTATGATACAGGATGCATGGCACGCTATGCTACAGTACACTGCATGCCATAAATATTACAATGACACATGACCAGTAGACACTGTAGTAATTGTTTTTCATTTTGTTTGGTTTTTCATGTTATATTTGTTTCAGTTTTTAGCATCTCCATGCTGACTTTAAATGTAAGTTCTTGACAGTTCTTAATTTTCAAACTTGAGTAGATGCAGTATCTAAATTAGGGAGCCAAATGAAAAGCTCTTTCACAGATGTTCCTAACAGCCACCCAAATGACCTATTACTAATCCTCAGTTACTCCATCTAGTTTTTGACTTTTAAAGAATTCATGGATAAAATGAAGGAAGAATCCACAATCTTAAGATCAATGAAAACCTTTTAATATCATAGGCTGAGCTTTCAGCTGTTAGACCTTTATCTGGTTAACTCACGTTTCTACAAAGTTATTCTTAAAGAATACAGTCTCTAGACTTCAACTCTCATATCCAGCTTGTTATATACATTTACACAGGCCCTGTTCAAACTATTATCTTGGAGTCTGTGCATCCATAATTTTATTTATAAATGTATGTGGTTACATCTGTGCAGTCCCATCTCTATACTTTTAACTAAAACTGAGCAAGGGTCTAACGTGGGGTGACCGTTTTGATCATTGTTGCTTCAGTGAAGGATTCTAGCTTTAAACAATTTGCATAACTAATCAAACTCAGTGTCCTTCCATTACAGTGTGTAGAATATTGGCATTCATTACCTTTTCCTTGACATGAAATGCAAAGAGATAATAGTTATTTTTAATTTCATGGAAAGTTTGTTGTTGCTCATCTCCCACCCCAAATGATTCTAGTAGGCTCAATCCATTCCAGAGAATACAATACCAGAACCTTTAAGCTGCTCAAAGCCATAAACATGATAAGCCCCACTGTCTAAATCCTTATTGTCAATTAACTGGAAAGGGAAGTCAGCTGAATGGACTGTATCAGAGCAAAACCATGTAACCACCCCACTCAGTGGGGATTGTGGGAGAGCATGTACGATCAGTGGCCTTCTGCTGTGAAGAATCAGGGTCACCCTGCTTCCATGTATAGCCAAGTTGTTTAGCTAAAACTACACCGCAAAAAATATGTCTTATCAAGTATATTTAACTTGTTTTCAGGTTAAAAAATCTAACCGTCCTTAAAATAAGGTAAATTTTTCTTAACAAGCTAGAATATACCGCTTGTTTTTAGAAAAAATGCCTTGAATATCGTGTAATTTGTCTTGTTCCATTGGCAGATTATTTCACTTATTTCAAGCAAATATCTCCTCAAAAATAGTGAAATTGCCTTGGCAACTTTTCCATTGGCAACATTTTTTGCAGTGTAACATCTGATTTAATTTGATCTGGTTCTAGTATTTAACCACAGTAACAAATAACATACAACGAGAAACAAACAACTCATATTTAAGAACATTTTAACATTGATCTCACCTCAAATAGACGCAGCACATTGGCAACCATTATGGACACAGAGCTGGCTGAGGCCCCAATCACCCCTACAATGCGCTCAGGCTTGCGGATGATTGGTGGCTCTCCATTTGAGCATCGTATGTCTGAGGTATCCTTCTGAATGAGGGCTTGGACGAAGGTGAGGGATTGTTCCAGTGCATAGGTGTCTCTGGAGCAAGTGTCCAAGATCCTAGCCCCCAGAGTGATGTTAGGCAGCAGCTCAGGGTCACTGTTGATCTGGTCCAGTGCGTAGAGCATGGCCTCCATGCGGTGAATGCCTTTCTCCTTCTTAATCTCCCCACAGGGTAGACCATGAGGGCCTCTAGCATGGATGGGGAACAGGCCCCCCAGGGTGATGTCTCCAGGTATTTTAATGGAGTGGGGATGGAAGTTCTGGTGTGAGGCCCAGGAGCCAGGACTTATCCCCACCCACAACATCCATAGAAAGTGAGACCATGTGGTCGAGTGACAGCCACCCCTTCCAAATGCCCACACCATGCCATACTGCTGTTGGTACAGTTGAGAGAGGGGGGATTTAGATGTCATGGTCCAATGACTTTACTGGCACAAGTTTTCACCATCTACTTGAGGGACCTGTTAAAATATAAGGAGAAGGGAAGAGTTAGGGGATTACATTTCAGATTTTTATGAAAAGGTTAAAACATATTACTGAAACATAAATAGCACAGACCACTCTGTGCTATTCTCAAGCTGACAATATTCAAGGTAAGAGGAGGATCTTTCAAGACAGGATTTTACTGCTGAATACAAATTTGTGAGATGCCATTATTTGTGAGATGGCATTTAAGGGCAAATAAAATATTTCTCAAGGAAATATTGTTTTCTTTTCAACAGAGCAGAGTTAGTTTCCATTCATTAAATAGCTGAGGGCACATTCCTGATACAAGCTAGTACAGTAATCCTCTTGCTGTAAAGAAATAGAATGTGTAATAAGGTGATATGTAGCTTGTTTTCATTGCAGAAATTGGATTTGACTAGTTCTTACTGACAATCTCTGGCCCAACAGGCTTTAAGCTTTGTATACAGTAGAGAGTACAGTAGCTGCAGCATTAGAATGGATACACAATTAACTGCTTTGACTCATTGACAGCATTGATTAAAGGAGAATTTCACTCCTAACACTGAACATTCTTGGTGGCCTGAACATTGACTAGGTACTGTGACAGTATGGTTGAGGGTGCATTCAAGAACTCCAACATCCACTACAATTCTGATTTTGTGTTAACTTTAATTTCATTGCTGAGCCCGTGGCCCATCAGCTTTACGTTCGGTTCTCTACAGATACACTTATTCGATCACTAACAATTTATTTTCTGATTCACACTATACAGCAGAACACCTGTCAGACTTTTCAAACTCACACCCTTTCTACCACCACCGGTATGCTCAGCAAAACCCCTCTCCTCTTTAAAGATGGCCTACTTCCTCTCCCAGTTCAGAGGTCGGACACCACAAACAGTGTGTTCTCCCTCTGAACCGGAAAAGGTGCAGCGCCACCTCCAGCAGTGGTCACCCACTATAATTGCAACATAAAACCAAAACTAACATTTCGAAACCACAGTTATTTACAAGTTGCAATACTTAGCAGCCCACTCCACCAGTACTGTAACTTTGCGACTACTAACTGTCACAGTACCTGTAATAGCTTGTTAAATGACGCAGGTTATCCCTTGATCTATTAGATTGTAGAGTGTATAGCAATTCAGTTCCTTGCATTGATCATATTTTCACAATTCTGCAGAGCCTAAGCATTATTAGTTCCCATTTGCTTTAGTGACGATTAAATTATAGCAATAAGAAAAGCCAAACAACTAAAGGGTAAATACTAAAGATGTCATTTTAAATGATTTTTTGATTACTCTGTAGTTAAAGGTCTGTATAAATAGAAAAATCCAGATGCGGGACTTGAAATCCAGGTACAGTAACCTATGAAACTATTGAGAATGGTAGGAGACTGTATGGCCAACCTTATTCACCATGTCTTTAAAGGTCTGCAGCTGCTTAATTTTTTTTGGACTTCATTTATTAAATGTTTGACAAATACAATATTTTTCAAAGAACATGTTAACAACTGATTTCAGCATGCATACATAGAAGAGCGCCCAACTTGTAATGTATTCCTCAAATAACTGGTTGAAAAAAACTAAAAAGATTACGGTTGGAGCTATACTGTTTCACTGCAGCTTTTGTGTCATTTGGATATTGTGAATCCCCCAAGCCCCTGTCAGCCAAGGTGTGCCCTGAGGTTCCGTGCTTGGACCCCTGCTGTTCATCATCTACATGCTATGCCTGGGCCAGATCATCTTCCACCATGGTCATAACCACAGTTATGCAAATGACACAAAGGTTTACATCTACAGCAAACCCACCTTCTACCTCCCTCCTCTATCTCTGATCTACTGTCTGAAGGACATCAAAAACTGTATGACTTCTAATCTACTCAAATTCAACAGCAATAAAACTGAGGTCATGTTGGTGGCTCCCATGGCTCTTCAAGAAAGTAGCTGACCTTGTGATGTCTATTGATGTCTGCACCATCTGCCCATCTTCCGAGGTATGGAATCAGTTTGTCATCTTAGACCCACTCTCCTGTTTGAGCCCCACATCAATTATGTTACCAAATCTGCCTTCTTCCACCTCTGTAATATTTTCTGTATCTGCCCATCACTCACTGATCAGGTAGCGGAGACCCTCAAACACGCTTTTGCAACATCTCGTCTGGACAACTACAATGGAGTACTATTCAAGGCGTCAGGCAAAACCCTGGATAGGCTCCAGTATGTCCCTTCACCCTCCTGCAAATCAGACACTACCTTCAAGAAGCAGACTCAAAACTGATATGTTCAGCCAGGCTTTCCCCTCAGCGTATCTTGGTTCTCAGTCTACTCAAGCTACATAGTTGTATTTGTTTAATTTTTATCACTGCATCTTTTTGTTTTCTATTGTTCTACAGCGTCCTTTGGTTTCTTGAATGGTGCTATAATTTCCATGTATTATTATTATTAGTTTAATTACTTGTTGGGCTCGTTAGACCAAATATTATTTTTCCTTATGCTCTCAATGTACACCAGGGCGGCATGTCATATACATTTTAGTGGTTTCCATCTAGCCACAAAAGCCTGATTGATGGAGTGCCATCTCTGCAGAGAATATCTGAAGTTCTATTGGAGTGATCATTATGTTCTTGTTCACCTCCCTGATCATGGCTACTTTTCCCACTTTTCCACTGTAGGTTCGTGCTGGTTCCTATTGTGAAATTCACATTTCCATTTGCTCACAGCCGGCATGAACTACAGCTTGCCATTATTTTCTGACCCAGTTTGAAGCTGATATTGAGTAGAAACTCAATTCCATCTCCTTCCGTTATGCAATTCCATCTCCTACGCTGCCGCCCTGGATTTTTTTTATTTAGAAGTTAGGTAAATACATTTTGGACATTTCAGGATTACTTTAAAATATAACGCTACAGCAAAAACTAAAAACCTTGGTCTGGTTTCCCAAAGCACTAAGATGATCATAAGATGCATGTAAGTGCCTCGTTATCTTATCAGTGCATTTCCCGAAAGCATTATTACTTAAGTGACACGTAACATCTCTCGTTAATTAACACGTGTTACAGACCACTAATAGTCCATCGTAACAGGCACTTTACTGTTTTTGTGAAATAGTGCCTCCCACAACATGCAAGGAGTGATCGCAAACAGGGCGATAGAAAAATGATCAAAACAGCTTTAATTTAGACAAATTTATTTAGAAAAATTATATAATAAGTGCTTGAGTGGATGTGAATGTAATTGAATGCAACTGTCAACTGAGGATAAAGAAAAATGTGCTTAAAATTAAGAAATGTTTTTCAAAATTAATGTTCACGGGTCTGAAACCCTGCATCATAGGCTACTGGTACAGTAGGCTAATGTCCATGCTAAATTTCACTACTACGAGTTTTACATTTTCCTATTGATGCCTAAGTAGCAGTAAAATATATCACCAGTGATATTATATGCTTCTGATAAGTAATCAAGCTCTATCGAAATGCAATAGGCTATATTTTAAAACGTATTCATGGCCTAATTCCATTCCAAACCCCAAACATGGCCTAATTCCATTGCAAACGGCCCTAATGTAGCACTTACAATGCACTTTATAAAGAGCGACGTACATGATGGTTTGGGAAGCAAGTGTAAATCCGTCGTAATAAAGTCTATCTTAAGGATACATGCATCGTTAAACCGTCGTAAGTGAAACATTATCGGGAAACCGGGCCCAAAACTACAAAATTTGACCAGGATGGAAAACACTTTGTTCGACAGCATCTGCAGTTGACGTTGTGCTGGGTACAGAAGGCTACAGTAGTTGGACTCCAAAGATGTAGACCATGGACAGCAATACTTATATACAAAAATTGATGATCAGCATGGTAATGCATTGTTTTTATTTATTAATACACACTTACAGGTATGTTACTTAACACTTGTGTCGCTCAAGTAGCTACACAGCAATGCACAAACTGATATTCAGAAGTTAGGTAGTACTGTACTAAGACGGGTGTAATCTGAATGAGTCTGTTCAGTAACGTGACTCTTTTGGCTAGTAGTAAACTAGTTACTTGGGAATACAATTGCATCTTTAAAGTATTATTTATTAGGATATACATTTATTAGTGCTGAAAAAACGATTAAAACAATTAATTAAACTACTTTTCATGCCCATAATCTCACAGTGTATGTCATGGCCCTTAAATGTCTACCCTCATGTTATCACAATGACTGGCAGATTCTATTGGCATCCCATGTAAATCTAGACAGCACACAAGTGTAGGCAGGACACAAGGTGCGGTGTTTCAAAAATGACATTCCTTTATATGGCTTAAGAACAACAAACAAAGGAGAGGTACAAACAAAAACAGAAGAGCAGCAAACACAGATAGCTCCAAACAATGACCAACAAACCAAAAGGCAAACCGAACAACTTAAATAGGGTCCCCAATTAGAGACAACAAGATGCAGCTGTCTCTGCAAGTGAATTTCTCACACCTGTGGCTTTTTAAATTGCAATTAGTTTCTGTGTATAAATGGTCAATGAGTTTGTTAGCTCTCACGTGGATGCACTGAGGAAGCTAGATACTGAGCCATGGGGAGCAGAAAAGACCTGCGTAACAAGGTAATGGAACTTTATAAAGGGGGAAAAGGATGTAAAAAGATATCCAAAGCCTTGCAAATGCCAGTCAGTACTGTTCAATCACTTATTGAGAAATGGAAAATTCAGGTATCCCTTGATACAAAGCCAAGGTTGTCACAAGGTGGAAGTGTGGAGGAACCAGGCGCAGGCTTGCTTGCATTCCAATGTAATTTTTTCAATGAAATGAACACCGAATACGAAAACATAAACTGACATATAACAAAGAGCTGACTTATAACAGCGATATGAAACAAAGACTCACCAGGGCCATGCAACATGACAAGCAACAATAACCGACAAACTGGGGGGAGCAGAGGAGAAACATTTAAACACTCACTGATGGGATGATTGGGACCTGGTGTGCATGATTATGGGAGACAAGACAATGAATGAGCCCGGGGTGAGTTCATGAATGAATGGGAAACCGGGAGCACACGGCACAACGACCCTTACCATCACCGTACCGTGACAAAGGTCAGGTAGACCAAGAAAGATTTCAGCCAAAACTGCCAGAATTGTTCGGGATACAAAGAAAAACCCACAGGTAACCTCAGGAGAAATACAGGTTACTCTGTAGAAAGACAGTGTGGTTGTTTCAAGGAGCACAACACGGCGATACTTGAACAAAAATGAGCTACATGGTTGAGTTGCCAGAATGAAGCCTTAACTGCACCAATGCCACAAAAAAGCCCGGTTACAACATGCCCGACAATACCTTATCACGCCTCACAGCTTCTGGTACACTGTAATTTGGAGTGATGAGACCAAAATAGAGCTTTATGGTCACAACCATAAGCGCTATGTTTGGAGAGGGGTCAATAAGGCCTAGAGTGAAAAGAATACCATCCCCACTGTGAAGCATGGTGGTGGCTCACTGATATTTTGCAGGTGTGTGAGCTCTAAAGGCACGGGGAATCTTGTGAAAATTGATGGCAAGATGAATGCAGCATGTTACCAGAAAATACTGGCAGACAATTTGCATTCTTCTGCACGAAAGCTGTGGATGGGACGCTCTTGGACTTTCCAGCACGAAACTGACCCTAAGCACATGGCCAAGTTGACCCTTCAGTGGTTACAGCAGAAAATGTGGTTACTATGCATTGTGTAATTCGTTGAGAAGAAAATGACGTAACAACCGTCAATGGAAACCAAAATCACCAACCGATTGAGAGCTGGATTCAAACTCACATGGAAAATCAAAGTAAATAATTGAAATCACAGGCTGTTGTGTGAATTTCATCACAGCAACTCATAATGTGACTCAGTAGTCACAGAGACAAATATAAATCATCAGAGAGGAAAGTTCTCCCATGTTAACAGTGTCTGCTAAATCTAAGTACTCTGTGCCAAAGAAGGAAACATACAACAGAGGATAAAAAATACCCTTTTAACAATAAGCAATGATTGGTCAACCTGAAAGCTGCCGGAGTTGTGGAAAAGATCCCCAACACAAATGGAACCAAGGAAAATGTCCTGCTAAAGGCTCTGTGTTCCTACTGCAAGAAACCAAAACACTGGGTAGCAGCCTGTCGTAAGTATGCGGTTAGCTCAGTGAGTGAACAGCCAGACACTCTGGAAAATGTCTCAAGATGTGCAGTTCAGAATAGATAGGAGAGCAAAGTGCAATACGATGACTTTAGATATTTATCAGGTTCTTAAGCATAAAGGGGAACTGAAACGCTCCAATAGAGTACTACGCTCTCACAGGCTAAAACCTGTCACTGCAGTTGATCTTTTTATTAAATACAGGAGCAATGAAACAACCGCAGAGTTTGAGATAGTGGGCATAGCTCAGGAAAATGTGCAGAGTGGCGCTACGGCCGAAGCTTTAGGCCTAATTATTCGCCTTGACATACTACATACAACTACTGAAAAAAAAGAGCAAAGTAGTAATGGACCCCCCCCCCATGGCCCACCAAGTTCCAGTAGATTTTCCAGAATTAACTTGCACAACAGGTAACCTTGCCAGAGAAATACACAATTAAGATTGATCCTGAGGTGAAGGCCATTATCCATCCTGCCCATCGTCAACCAGCTGCACTAAAAGAAAATATTGCCAAGAAATTACATGAGATGGTTAAAGATGGACACCACCAAAGTTGAATAGCCTACTGAGTGGGTAAGCTCCATGGTAGCGGTTGTCTGTGATGGCAAAGTAAGAATCTGTATAGATCCAAGCAACTTAAATAAAGCAATTAAGAGAGAACACCACCCTATGCGCACCATAGAGGAAGTTGTTGACACAATACTGGGTGCAAAAGTATTTTCCGTGTTAGACGCCTAATCTGGATTTCTCCAGATAGAACTGGATGAGGTGTCATCTTTCCTCATGACGTTCAATACCCCAATCGGACAGTTCCGATGGCTGAGACTGCCATTTGGTTTGAAATGTGCGCCTGAAATCTTTCAGCGCATCATGGATCAGATGCTGGAATGTGTAGCTGGAGCCATAAGCGTGGTGGATGAAATTCTCATCGCGGTGCCACGCTACAGGAGCATGATGCAATCCTTCGCAAAGTAGTTGAGAGAGCCACCAGTTACAATCTGAGGCTAAACTTTGACAAATGTCACATCCTACAGACAGCAGTGCCTTATGTGTGTCATTTGATAACAGGTCTTTTCATACCAAACCTTAGTGAAGTGGATGCTCCTCTGTGTCAGCTCCTTAAGAGTGATGTGGAGTTTGCATGGCAACTAACCAGTGGCAATGTATTACATTGCCAGTGGTAGTGTATTACATTGCCAATGGCAGTGTATTACATGGCCATTGGCAGTGTATTACAACTGTACACCATCCAAAGGCAATGTATATAAATGGGTAGGAAATACGATTTTTTTTCAAATGTATCTCCGGCGCCGTGGGTCCCACCGACCCCCCGCTTTGACTTTGTCGAACGGGAAGACCTTCTCTTTGGCCCCGCGTCGACGGAATACTTTTAAGATGAAAAAAGTGGGGGATTAGAGGTTGTACGGGAGGCGTGTTTTCCGTCCAACCTTTTACGCGGCTCCCGCCGATTTAAGTATTAATGTAGGGACTGCGCATAGTGGTGCCCCACACCATGATAGAACACATGCTAAGGCTCATTCACCAATCTCATTTGAGTATGGTGAAGTGCAAGCAGTGAGCTTGTGAGGTCCTACACTTGCCAGGCATGAGTGACGACATTGAAGAAGTGATCAGAAATTGCAGCAAGTGTGCTGATTTTCAAAACAAGCTGCCCAGACAACCTCTCAAGCCAACCGAAACGCCAGAGTTACCTTTTGAAGAAATAGCGACAGATCTGTTCAAGTTTGAGAATAAACATTATATGCTGATAATGGATTATTACTCAAAATTAATTGAAGCAGATTAATTAAAAGACCAGCGCCGCCGTACGGTAATTGAAGCTTTAAAATCTCAATTCAGTAGACATGGGATTCCCACCACTCTTCGGACAGATAACAGTCCACGGTACTCGTCTGAGGAATTTGCAAACTTCTGTAAGAATTATGTAATCACACACACCACACTCTAATGGTGAAGCAGAGCGTGCAGTACTGACAGTGAAGAAGCTTTGGAGCAAAGCTACAGACGAACACCTCGCACTGCTCGACTACAGAACCACTGCATTTGAGTCTGTAGCTCTGTCCCCTGCTCAACTGATTATGGGCCGAGGTCCTCGGTACAAACTACCCACACCAACAGCTGCTCACACCAACAGGCTATGACCTTTTAAAAGTCAAGTGAATGCTGGATAGAACAAAAGGCGTCCAGAAATTTTACTATGACTGCAAGAGAGCAAGTAAACCCTGTGCTGCTCTGAAGCCTGGAGATGAAGTCAGGATGCAACCGTATCCAGGCAACCGCAATTGTTCACCTGCAGTGGTAGGGAAGCAACACAGTGCACCCTGTTCCTATCTAGTGGACTGTGAACACAAAGAGTACTGCCGCACCAGTCAACATCTTTGTTTAAGCACTGTAGCTGCCAATCAGCCACGTCACTGGGTTCGTGTTGAGCCTTGGACTGAGCCATCAAGTCTGTCCCCTGAATCGCCAAAACCCACACCTCCAGACCCACCAGAACCATCTCCCTCACCAACTGGCGAACCTTCGATCCTAGCTCAACAAGTCCTCCTGGTCTGTATTTGTGACGACAGCACCCTCTGCTGCCTCTCCTCCCCCTGCAGCGGGCAGGCTTCAGCGGTCGACGTCACCGGCTTTCTGACACCGCCGCCCATCTCATCAGTTCATCACACACATGTTGTCTTGTTTAATGCACACACCTGGACCCCATTTGTGATAATTCCCCCAGTATATGTGTTCCCTCTGCTCCCTGGTCTTTGTGTGTAATTGTCTCATGCTACGAGCTACGTTGGATTTAATTATATTGTTACTAACCCAGACTGTGGGCATTCTAAGTTGTTTTTCTCTTGTCTGTGTGGACAGAAATAAATACTCCTTCATGACTCCACTGTTCCACTCATCATTTCCACAAAGTCCTGACAGTATTCTTCTAGGCAGGGTAGAGTTGTTAAACCTCCTGAAAGACTAAATCTGTAAACCAGTTTAAATGTAAAAGTAGAATAGTCAGGGGCAAGGCATGGTAAAAATGCCTTAAGGGGCTGTTGTACTAGCAACTTCTCCCGAGTTGCTGTGTTTAGTAGTATACGGTGACATTACATTGTAGTGTAGCAGTTTAATGTGTTTTTTAGCTGCTAGTTGAGCACATTTGGTTAGCAGCTATTCGAGCTATGGTTGCGTAACTTGTTTAAAATTGCAGCACTATGTTCTGCAAAGATTATCGTCTCATGCTCAGGAAGGAATATGTAACATATTTGTTGGTATTAACACAATATGTAATCGTGCAAGTGCAATTGCTATGTAGGCTTCCGTAGCTGTAGATTTGCTGTCATGCATTGGTGTGTTTTACCTCATTAAAATAAAGCTGGATCTGCGGAACAAGCAAGTGGTGTCCATGCCTGTATATGCTAGTACATTACAGTCTATATCTGGACAACGCCTCATCTGTTTCTACAGATAAAAATTTCAGATAACTTAAACTCTTGAACAGACCAGAAATCATCCTGTAGTCATTTGGTGTAAGTTATTAAGCTTTCTCGAATTGATCAAACACAGGTAAGTTCTAAATTGTCTACTCATAGCCAGGGTATTATGGGGGGATTTGTCCCCCCAATTAAGACCTGGGCACCCCCAAAATAGTTAAAAACAACAAGGTCAGGGGGGTCAAAATATTCATATATCGTTCTTAGCTGTAATCGTATACATAATCGTAATATATTTCTTAACCTTGATGTTTGTTGAACATCTCGTCATCCAGCCTCACTCCCAACGTCGCAATGGCTTTTTTTTAATGATAGCCCAACCTACTACAACAGGTAAACCAAAACTATGAAGACATATTCATTCATTCAATATAAGGTTGGTGATACCCAGAAATTTTGACTTTATGGCAGAGAAAATTACACACAGAAGCCTATTATACTGCCATACAGTCAAAATGTCTGTGTATCGCCAACCTTATATTGAATGAATGTCTTCAAAGTTTCGGTTTACACGTTGTAGTCGGATGTGGTAGGGGTGCATTTAATTACTGACACACAAAAGACGCATGAGTGACGTACCACAAATTCCCTGCAAAAGTTGGACAGGTTTTGTGGTAAGATGTGTTGTGAAGCTCTCCCACCAAGGGAGAACCTTGGTTAAGCTAGCATATTTAAAAATAATTTATTCTCATTTAAACAGTATGGAAATGTAACAATAGAAAATTGCTAACGTGTTCCTGAGTATTGCTATTGGTAATGGTCAATGGCAAAAACAGACGTTACTTCTGTCAAATCTGTCGGAGATTTCACTCATTTGCATATTTTCTGACTCGCTGTGTGCCTTTGGCTTGTCATTTCAGCGCAGGAGTCAACCCAAACCTCTTGTGGGCAATTTTTTAAGGTAAGACTGAATATTTTGCATTAGGCTATTTTGAAGACTGAAACATTAGCCAAATTTCTCAGCTGTTTTCTTACCTTGAAAATAGTCTATGTAAGGGAAACAGCTGACAAAATTAGATTGCCATTAATGTTAGTCAGGCACAGGCCAAGATGTTGTATGGTATTAACACATCTGACAAATCTCTTTAGCATGTTGATAGTGTCTTTGTTTCTGGTATTGTGTGGGTCTGTTTGAGCAGAAATGGGTCTGCTGCTGTTGTGTGTGTGTTGATCTGACTGGCTACCAGTTTTGCACAAGGATACTTTGTTGGTGACCCCTGACTACAAAGGTTGTTGTGTGGTTCGTGCCCCATGAGTTGGTGTAATGGATTGGATTAATCATCATCTACAGACTGCAGACATTACGTTTAACAAGCAAGATATTGTAAGGATTGTACCATATTATGTTTATTTTGGCTAAATACAACCACTGGCTTTGGCTGTAATCAGAAAAAGGAATAGCGTAAGTTACCCTTCATATCCTAATTTGGATAACAAACATGGAGAAGAACACTGTTGCTACCTCTATAAAGGTTTGAACATTTACACTATAAAACTAACTGCTCACACTGAGGATATAAAGTTGTAAAAGACTAAAGTTTGAGCTAAATGTTTGTGAGTGAATAACAGCGTGGTCAGACGGTGATTGGCGCAATTGTTGCGTTCTTATGATATGTTATAAACGCACCAGTGTGATCAGATGTGTCAAAGGGTTAATACACAGGCCTTAATACATAAGCTGGCATTTGTACACTGGTATGCATTATCCCCTCTGTTGAGGTACCTTGTCAGGTATCAAATACTCTTCCTTACAGCCCTTAATAAATATGCCCAACTTAAACTGTACCAAAATACTTTCACAGCCCCTGTATTAGCCCAGAGTTCTGGAGCAATATAAAAGCAAATAAAAATTCATCCTATCAGCTGCATCCAGCACTCATATTTGAGAACACAGTCGACACTGACAAAGCTGAGAGCTTCAGCTATCACCACGCATTTGAAACTGCCTCGTACACTCCATCTGCCAGCACTGCTTTCCCTGTCTCATGGGCATTTCTTCCTCAGAGCACTGCCTGATTCTCTTTTTCTCTCTGGAGAATCAGAGCACTGCCTGATTCTCCAGCTCGATGATCTGGATCCTGTTTTGTGAGCCCATCTGAGCCTATCTCCTCCCTTTTAACTGTCTGTTAATAGTCTGTTTGTGTTCCTCTGTGTTTTTTTCCTGCCAGTGATACAAGCTTTAGAGCTGGCCATGGGTGTACCTCAGCAAGGTCTAAATCAACATCATATCTATTTCATAAAACAATCAGTATGCGGTTTTCATTTACTTCGGTAAAGCCTTGACCTCTGGAAACCAGTGATCTTAAACAATTTAATCACGAGCTACTGGTAGATTGCACTATGAGAGACTAGCGTAACAGTTCTGAAGTACAGTACATACAGTACTGTAATGTTCCATTGCCAAGTCTCAAATAAATCTCACAAAAATGTATTTCAGACTTGTTAACTACTTATTAACAACTCAATGCAACATTTGATGTCACCCAACTTTAATATCTGTCAATCCAGATCTGACCCTGTTTGAAACGAAACAGAACTAGAAAACAGAAATTCAAACAATAATTGACAGCACACCAGAAAGAAGAAACAGAAATAATAACGTTGATCAGGAACAGGGGTGAGGGTAACACCTCTCAGATGTTGCACCTCTCAGAGTTTGGCACTTATTTTCCACAAATGTGGAATATGTCGCGCATTGTTTGTCTTTTTTCATCACTGTGTGCGCTTTGCACTGTAAATTCTACTAAAAATTATTTCATAAAGAGTTTATAAAGCTGCTTATTCCTGTAGCCCCTTGTAGCCTCAGCACCGCCTGAGAAGATTGAGAAAGATTTAGCTTTTAATTGTCTGCTATTTGCGCTGCTGATATGCTTCAGTCACTTCGATTTTCTCCTTTCAGTGAGTTAAGCTCCCGGCACAAGCAAAAGAAAAGACATGCTCATATGTACGAAATGAATGAACTGCAGTCCTCTTGCATATTGACAGTCAGGGTTGGGTTGGTTACTTTTTAAATGTAATCCGTTACAGTTACAAGTTACTTGTCCAGATTTGTAATCAGTAACGTCACTTTTTGATTACTCAAACTCAGTAACGTAATATGACTACTTTTAATTACTTTTTGATTACTTTAATATTAAGAGGCATTAGAAGACAAATAGGAATAGCCTATAACCTATTGAACACCTTTTGCGGGATCAATCAATGTTAGAGTTTACACAGCTGGCCAAAAACGGAATTTGCATTTTACCTTATGGGTTATGTTGGAAAGGGTTTCTAAACTGTTATATCTTTCGATATTTCGATGAAGCATGGAGAAGCCCCAAAATTTGTTAGTTTGGAAGCATGCGTTTCAGATATTAGGAAGTGGATGACAGAGAACTTTTAAACTCAAGAAAAACAGAAATGTTCGTATTAGGACCCAAGAAACAAAGAGCTTTGTTGGCAGATCTCACTGTGAACCTCGACGGCTGCATGGTCGTATCCCAAACAACTGTAAGAAACCTCGGCGTTACCCTCGACCCTGACCTCTCTTATGATGAACATATAAAATATATCACAAGAGTTGCTTTTTTTCATCTTCTGGAACATTGCAAAAATCAGAAACTTTCTATCAAAAACTGATGCAGAAAAACTAATCCATGCTTTTGTTACTTCTAGATTAGATTACTGCAATGCTCTTCTTTCCAGGTACCCAGATAAATCAATAAATAAACTTCAATTAGTGCTACACACGGCTGCTAGAATACTAACAAGAACTAAAAAATTTTAACACAATACTCCAGTACTAGCCTCTCTACACTGGCTGCCTGTTAGGTTTAGGGCTGATTTTAAGTTTTTATTGTTAACCTATAAATCAATACATGGACTTGCTCCTACTTACCTCGCTGAAATGATCCAGCCATACATACCTACACGTAACCTTAGATCGCAAGATGCAGGCCTTCTAATTGTACCTAGAATTTCTAAACAAACAGCCGGACCTTCTCTCATAGAGCTCCACTACTGTGGAATGATTTGCCAATTAAGGTTATAAATGCAGACTCAGTGCAAACTTTCAAGTGTCTACTAAAGATTCATCTCTTTAGCATGGTTTTTGATTAAGTGTAGTCTGGCCCAGGGGTATGAAAGTGACCAGGAAGGCTTGATACTCTCCACTCTTGCTGTCTTGCCTGGTGGGCTCTCATCGCCACAGGGATGCCCTCTCTCCAATGCCATTCAGGGGCGGAGTCACTGGCTTGTTGTTGGTTCTCTGTTGCGCACATCGTGCAATTGGGCTGAACCCTGCTGGCAATACTCGCCCCTCATTTCAGGATGGTTGCGGTTGGTGGGTGTCCCTTTGGTTGATGCTTGACAATGTGGGTGGATTGATTTCCTGCCTGTTGGGCCCTGTCCGGGGCCTCCCCCGGATAGGGCCACAGTGTCACTGGACCCCCCTGTCTCAGCCTCAAGGTCTTACGCTGCTAGATTATTGTGCCGGGGGAGTAGAGTCAGTTCTCCTTCTCCACTATAAATCCTTGTAGATCTAAGGAATGCATTTTCTAAATTTTCCCTATCTCCTGCCCTGTTTTAAACTTAGGAGGACATGAGGTCTTGGCCCACACCTCCGGAGTACCAGGCTTGAAAGACTCGTTGCTGTCCTTGTCCAAACTCCTGGTTGTGTTGCAGATCAAGACGATACCTGACGATTTCAGCTGCCACTCTGCTAACCCCCGCCCCCCCCCCCAGTGTTGTCCCTGTCCTTGTCCATCTGGTCATGCTTCCGACCTGGAATAGGTTTAAATAGAGTCTGGACTCAGCCCACATGCATTTATTAATTATTACAATTTGTACTGTTAATACGTTCACCCGGCATAGCCAGAAGAGGACTGGTCACCCCTCTGAGCCGGATTCCTCTCTAGGTTTCTTCCTAAATTTCGACCTTAGGGAGTGTTTCCTAGCCACTGAAATTCAACACTATTGTTGTTTGCTCCTTGGGGTTTAAGGCCGGATGTTTTGTAAAAGCACTTTGTGACACCTGCTGATGTAAAAATGGCTGTATAAATAAATTTGATTGATTGATTAAACCATTGCTTTCTACTTCAATATGTTTGTGCTACACCTCTAGAATACATGCTAAATGTCTGTCAGATATTCAGTCATTCCAATTAATCCAATAACCCTTGATCTTCCAGAATCTGACTTTTTATCTGAACATAACCCAAAATCTAAGGATGTGTTAACCTATTCTGTTATTTGTGTTTTACTCATGTTTTGTATTGCTCCAAAACATAGTTGAAAAATGAACGGCAATTTCTCAAAAAGGGTATTGACATTATTGTCAATAAAAATCAAGATATCCATAACTTTTCGCGCTTACACTAAATCAGTAGTAGTCTGATGTTTTGCTCCACAACCACCAACATTGTCAAAATGTTGCAGAAACCCCAGGAACGCAAATGCACGTTCGCAATCATGAACAAACACACGCACACAAATACGTTTTACCCGCGCGCACGTAACCTGCGATTATTAGGGCCACCAGCGATGGATTCTCAAAACGCATATTAAAGAAACAAACTGTGATTATACACCTGCACTCTTAGCTTAAATTTGATGTTGTCAGTAGCCAATGATAACGAATGAACACAATTTTCTGAGATGCAAAGCAAGCAGAATCACTTGGCCTACCTGAATGGAGTTGAGGTGGTTGCATCAAATACAAATCATCATCCGTAGGTAGAGTGCTTCCCGACAAACCTTTTCTCCTCAAATATCGTGATAAATTCCATATAATGTTTTATCTTGAAGGCAGCACCATGGTACAGCTATCTAGCAAATAGTTGCCTAATATTCTAAACAATTCCTGTCTGAAAAATATATAACACCAGGTAGGCCTGTGGCCTATCACTGTTCTAAGAGAGATGCATTGATAGTAGATAACTAAATCACATTTTATATGGATCGGCTAATATCATAGATAATAGTGTATTTTAACCAACCAAAACCGGAGAAAATTAAACTAGCACTTCGTCTGTCACTAATCTGGTTATGCGTGCCCACCTTTGTGCGCATGATGATCACACACACAACTGAGGCACGCAATTTTTATTTGATTTCAAATAACAATGTTTTTAAAACATTCAATAAAAAAATCAAACCTACAACGTGTCATAATTATTTTGCGCACCAATTCTTTTTTAGCTGAAGTAATCCAAGAAGTAATCATACATTTTCTCAAAAGTATCTGTGATCTGATTACAATATTTTTGTTGGTAAAGTAACGGATTACAGTTACTGTTTTTTTGTAATCCGTTACATGTAACTGATTACTTGTAATCTGTTACTCCCCAACACTGTTGACAATAGACGGGTCTGGCAGAGGGAGATATAAAATGTCTCAGAACTATCCGGGGTACATGGATAGGACGTCAGATAGGGCTTTCTTATCTCAGTGAGCCACTGCTAATCATAATAAACAAGTAAACAAAAAATCGGTACACAGATGACTGTTCAACTGTCAGTATGATTGCTTACACGGAGGCACTCTTTAACATGTACAAGGCCTACTGTATGTGGAAGAAGTACAGGACCCTAAATTGCAATTATGTTAGAACACAGCCTACATCTACAATTTGTGGCATTTCAGTCATTTTGCATTTTGGGAAAAAATGGCACTACTGACACTTTCCACTTCCACATTTGAGAAATCATTAAAATAACTGATTTTTGTTCTTTTCTCCACTCATTTTGTCTGAATTTGATGCCTAAAGGGTACTCTGCCATGGATTCCTCTCTGAGTAGCTGATAACAAGCTATGAACACACTATCAAATAGGCTTGAAATAGGACTTCATTTGAATCTTTAAACCAAGCTTGACTTAAATTGCTGGCTCTGGCTGCCAACTGTCCTTAGTCAAGTACAATATGTATTCACTAATTTTGTTTTACAGCAGGCTCTTCATGACTTAATTTGATTTGTTGTAAACTGGCAGCGGTGTATTTGAAACAGTAGAGACACACACTCCCATTGGTCATCTACAGCTCCAGAAAAAATTAAGAGACCACTGCAACTTTTTCTTTGCTTTCCAAAAAAGTCGAAAAGGAAGGTTTTGAGTGAGGAACTGCAAATTGAACACTTCTGTTCCTCACACAAACATTTCCTGTTCAACTTTTTTGGAAAGGAAAGAAAAAGGTGCAGTGGACTCTTAATTTTTTCCAGAGCTGTATATTAATTACAGTTTCATGATGATAAACACCACTAAAACATGTAAACATAATAGTTGGTATTAATTACAATGGTTGGTATTAATTACATCTTTCTGTTACATTAATTACTATTTAACTGAGAGAACTTATAATCATAAGAGTTATGTAACAGTTCATTGGTGACCTATCTAGTTTTAAATCAGTTCAACAACACTTCAAGAAGAACATGATGTTATTATGTAATACATTTTGCTGATTGACCTGTGTTTTTGTGTGGTTTTGATTGTGCTCAATTTTGGACTCATCTGTCCAGAGAATGAACTGTAAGAAATCTTCAGGTTTGTCCAGGTAGTCTGTTTTGTTTGAGTTGGCATTTTTCTGATTTATTTTTCTTGTGGCTCTAATTTTGGAAGGACGTCCACACCTAGGCCAAGTTTCGTTCATGTTAAATGCTCTCCATTTGTATACTATTTGCCTCACAGTGGACTCAAATCTTTTTGTAATGGTTGTATAGCCTTCCCCAGATTAATATGCTCTAACTACCATCTTCCTGATGTCCTCTGAGATCTCTTTTCCTCTGCATGCTGTGTTTTGTATTCACCAAACTGACCAGTATTCTTGTCTCTATATATCAGAGTCCTGCCCAAACGTTTCCCTAAAGAGATCTATTTTGATTGATTCATTTGGTACCCAATTATTTACCCACCTGATTCTACTTATATTCTTTGGGTGCAACTTATTTTGCCGCTGTACTAATTCCTGATTATTTTGTTTTTCTACTACACACATTAGTCCTTCTAAAACAACATATGGCATTGGTAACTATAAACCTGCTATATCAGATGAAGAAGACCGCTTCTGACTAAATAAAGATGTTATGGTGAACACTAAAACAATCTATAGTTGCGCAAACAGTTCTTATACATTAATATACAGTTCTGTATATTAATAGACACACTGAGAATTATCCTACATTGACACACACATACACACACATTTGCAGTGCTTTGAGTTTGAGCTGAATTATCTAGAGGTAAAATACTCTTAACGTACATTTATCATTTCCTGTTTTACTTTGAGGGGAATGCTGTTATAATCTGATTGATTTAACATCTGTGTGGACTAGGGATGGGACGATAGACGATGTCAGTGCTAATCGCGATGGAAAATACTCACGATTATGATATTGTGGAGAAATTCCATAATCGGAGCATAATCGTAAATCAAGATAATCCTCACATGAGTGGCTTGAAAAAGCTCTGCCATTCGCTGATGTGTCCCTGACCAGTTGTTTTATTTATTAAGTGGGGAGCACATCTCATCTCACGTTGTATTATGACACTAAACATCCTCTGCAATGTTTTGTCGATAAAGCTGAATGGCTCTGTTAGCAGGCAACCATATAAATAAAGAGATTTACATGTTCTTGTATTAATGCAAGAAAACCCTTATTTTGTAATTCCTTTTCAATTGCACAAGAACAAGATTTATATAATGGAAGAAAATAAGCAGAGATGAAAGTAAGCTGGGTAAGAGAATAGAAGAATATTGTCATTTACAATTCAGAGCCTCTCTTACAACACACTTCAATCAATGAAATGTATTTAATAAAGCCCTTTTTGCATTAGCAGTTGTCACAAAATGCTTTTACAGATACCCAGCCTGAAACCCCAAAGCATCAACTGAGTTGATGCACAGTGGCTAGGAAAAACGCCCTAGTAGGTTGGAACTTGGGAAGAAATCTAGAGAGAAACCAGACTCTGAGGGGTGGCCCGTCCTCTTCTGGCTGTGCCCAGTGAAGATTCTAAGAGTACAATATTATAATGATTAATATGTGGGTTGTGTCCAGAGTCTGTTCACAGAATCCAAGTCAGCTTCATAACTAAGTGGACAAGGACAGGGACAATCAGGTGTGGTGAGAGCAGTGACTGCAGGAATTATCAAGCGGCAACTTGATCTGCAGTAATGTTCTAAATCGTCAAGTGGCAACTTGATCTTTTGTTCTGGCCTTGCAAGCATGGAGGTAGGTGTCGTAGGTATTGCTTTCAAAATGATTTTGGAGGTGCCATGCACAGCAACCACACTCGATTTCAAATATGTTGATTGTTGTCAGCTAATATAACTAGACAGAAGAGGTGTTAAGTGACTATAAAGGGGGTCTGGTTTCTTCTGTTAGACGTCTGAAACCCCTACTACTATTAACACTTTACTACTGCTTATCAAGCAACAATCTCAACATGGCCAAATGGCCCAGTCTGCTTACCTATATCTCTGGGATTAGAATGCAAAGAGATTCAGGGTGTATTTACATTACGAAAGAGAGAATAAAACGCTACATAGATTTATCATGGTTTGCACAATCATTTCCATAGCCTTTGAATTTACTCTGGCATGTTCGGGACATACTACGCAGGACTGTATGTGTCAAACACAGGAAAATCAAGCGAAATGCTTTCGCTCTACAAAGAAACTTGATAGAGTTCCGACGCAATTGTCTTCACACTTGCAAACCTGTCAATCGAAAATTTGGTGCATGCAACCTTGGAAAGTTACCTCTTCAGTTTATATAACAAAATAATCTAGCGTCTCATGTCTTTGTTGATATGTCTCGTAAAATGTAATGTAAATAAGCCCTTAGAGAGTAAAAGGGATAAGATATTTATCTCTGGCTTATGATGTAAATGAATGGGTTTCTAAGTGTAAGTCCTCTTAGTCTGTGTTTGTGTCCTGTTTTTGGTGATCGTAAACACAGTAAATTATTATTTTTTGGTTACATTATTATCACTATACTGCCAATACATTATGTATTGTGATTTTCATGATTCTCTCGATTCAATGTATTTGTGATTCAATATTGCGATTGTTTTGCTTCTTTTAATCATATAACCATTTGGTCTTTGGAAGTCATACTTCCAAAGACCAAATTTTGCCAAGATAATTTGAATAATACAATAAAACCACAATAAAATGTAAAATGAAAATGTATGAAAATGTAAAAGCAAAGTTGCGGCCTTTGGCTGTTCTGAAACACTGAATATATGCAGCTACATTTTTTTTCTACCAAGTCTTTACATATTAACTACATCATAGATTGTGTGATTCATTTTACCAGTTTGGAAATTGTGGAGTAGTCTGGTAAGAAGACTATCCAGGGTTTGTTGGTTTGGTTTCTCTGCTATTGAGACATTCAACACCGAATGATGTCGGGTGAGATGAGCCCTCAAGTAGGTGGTATTACCCGAGTACTTGATTTTGGTGCGAAATTGATTTAAACACAGCATGAGACATGTCTATCTCTTCCCTGCAACATTGTTGAATCCAAAGTGATCCCAAACCTTTGATTTGTTATTTTACTGTTAATTGCTTAAAATTTCAAACAAAAAATCGATTCTAAGAAAAAAAAAATCGATTTTAAGATCGTAAAAAATAATATTGCGATACTACACTTCCCCCATCCCTAGTGTCTTCATTATTCCAGAGGAGGATGTGTAGTGTAATGAAATGTGTTTTGAAAGGTTTGTGAAGGTGTCATGTTGACTGGCATCTCAACTCAGTGGGGCATACTAATCTCACACCAATGGACCTATTTGCTTCCTGAAAGGAACGGACATACATGGTGTGGGCCAAGGTAGCCCGATCTGCTCAAACGAACCAGTTGTAAGGATGGACAAATCAACAATGTAGAAATATGACATTCGTTAGATAACCCAAACTGCTGTTTGGTCTTTTAATGTGTCCCATGAAGGGATGAACTCTCCAATAGGTTTCAATGCTGCACCATGTTATATATCGTTTGTTACAGGTAAATGTTTACAGTAAGAAGAATTCTGCAAGACCAAGTGTCTAGCTTTGGATGGTGCTAATTGAATGTGTGTAAATGCTGGTTTCTTTGTTTTGATTGTTTTAGCCAAGGTGGACGATCCTATTATATATGAAATGGAGTTTGGAATCGGTCTGTCTGGTTGGGATATATAGCAAAGCTTCACTTAGTTCTAGGAGTTTATTGTTAACAGATGCTCCTAGCACACCTTCGTGCTATTAAGTATCTAAGTGTGTCTTAGATACTTATGGTATTCTTAGTATACTTTCAGATGATTTGGGAGGATGTTGAATATTGCTGGTATGTAACTATCTTTTGTACTGTAACTTTATTACTTGATTGAAATAAATTCTATTACTTTGAAATATAGATTATGACGGCATTCCTTCATTCACACCGGTGGAGTCACTGGTAACCAATTTCCATACCCGTGTTCGCAGGGCTACTGATTTATTTTTAAATCAGTATTACTGATTTAAATTACTTACACATAAGGAAGTCTAAGCGACCAGACAGTTCTGGGTTTCTATACATCCTGTGTAGGCCCAGGAACACGTCATTTAAATTGTATGGTTTGTGATAAACAGCCTGCACATTATGGTCGATTATGATAACTTATGTAAGTACACACACATACATAAATCGAAGTAACCAGACTGGTCATCCCTGAGTTCCAGATTACTACACGATCAATTGTCTTCTGTACCTGACTGAAGAGAAGCATTGAAAATTCGCATAGGTCGTGAAACACATGACCATTTACATTTTTGGCTTGTGATGAAAGAGTTGCTAACTTCACTAAGACCTCCTGGCACATTATGGTCATTTATGATTGCGTATATTTACAAACAATATGGAGTCAGATTTTTAGATATTAAATTACAATGTGGGTCATAGATTCTCCTGCACTAATTTTCCTACCTGTCCCCTTAGTGACTTTCTAAGGTGTAACATTTTATCCCCATACTACAGATGTTACTGCAATTCATTATTTAATTTGTTACTTTTGATCTACCCACAGAGAATGCAATGAAGGATCACCATGTAAAAAGAGACAAAGCTGTGTGCAAGAAGAAATTTATTACATTCTCATTGAGCTGGACGAAGAAGGAACTAGTCAAAGCACAGAGTAAGCTCAACCTTCCACAGCAAGACTGACAATGTAATAACATGGGGATCAAGGGAGCTCATGATTGAGAGTCCTAGAACAGCAGAACGCTTCTCTGCTGATAGAAAGACAAGTAACCTAGTCTTGACTTGTACTTGAGTCCTTTAAGAAGGCTCCTTATCCTCTCATGGCATCCACTATTGCACTGTCCTGTAGATTCTTAAACTACTAACTTTATTTCTGGTCACACCTTGTACACTGACCCCCATTCTCTGTACATCTTGTACACTGTACTGGAACAAGTCAAATTTGCTAATTTAGCTGAACATTCAAGGCATAAGAAAATACAAATAAAAGATGAATATGAGGCAAAAGTACAGAACGCCTTTTATATTTCAGTACAGTTTCAGGACAGTTTTGGAACAGATGAGAGGAAGGTGAACCTTTATCAAAGTGATGGGAAGGCAAAACCGTAGAGGAAAAATGGAACTGCAGATTATCCAAAGCATACCACCTCATCTGTGAAGCATGGTGGAGGTAGTGTCATGGAATTGGCATGCACGGCTGCCTCTGGAACGGGCTCACTCATCTTTACTGATGATGTAACAAATGATGGCAGCAGCAGAAGGAAGTCAGAAGTGTACAGAAGCATCTTGACTACCAATGTACAAGAAAATACCACCAGACTCACTGGGCGGTGCTTCACAAGACAACATGACAGTATCTCAAAACAAACTGCGAAAGTAACCAAGGACTTCATCAGGGTAAAGAAGTGGAAAGTTTTAGACCGGTGTAGGAATATAGGTCTTTTTGTATAGTGGTCACTTTCGTTAAGCACACACCCGTCAAGAGTCAAGGGTGAGAATTCAACTTTATTTGAAATTCTCGCACAAAGTGTTGCCTCTTGGCTGTTCAAATCAATCTCACTGTAAAGATGGTTGCTAGCTGGTATATACAATGAAGGGCATGTCTACCTAGCACTGATCACATTTCTAAAAGAACCCTCATGCCAAATGGTCAATGTAAACATTTCAAATTCCTGAGGTTGGCAGAGCGTGATCTACAGAGAGAGAATCTTAACACAGATGTTTCTGTTGTTCTCATTATCTAGGCACATTTAACTTCCAATGAAACATACATTCATATGATTCCACACCGGCCAAGTCAATCTCCTGATTTAAATCTGATTGAAATATGCATTTCACATGCTGAAGAGGAGACTGAAGTTTGAACTCCCCAAAACAAGCAACATAATGGCTGCAGTAAAGTCTTGGCAAAGAATCTCTAAGGATGATACCAAGACTTTGGGGATGTCAGTTGGTTGCAGACTTGTTATTAAATGCAAGGGATTTGCGATGAAATACTAGCTTTTCTAATTCTTACATTGGCTTTAAGTTCAGTTGTCACAATACTTATGATCCCACGAAATGGGGGTGAGGAACTCTGAAAGTACTGTTATTCCTAGTTTGTAAAACACATGTATTGCAACAGCCAGAAACAAAAAGTATGTACTTTTGCCTCATATTCATCTATTAATTTGATTTTCATATGCCTTGACTATACAGCAAAATAGATTGGCACTGTATTACCATTGACTAGGCAAGATCATGTTGTTATTTTTTCTCATTGCTTATCAAATTGTTTGTGCTTTATTGTATACAGGATCCCAAGACACAAGTGGACTAGAGGGGAAGAAGCCTAGAAGATCTCTGGGGAGCTTTTCCAAGGAATCTGAAACTCAGCCCTATTTGCTCCCACTGTGTCACTCCAGAAAGCACACTGAAACTCAGCCCTATTTGCTCCCACTGTGTTACTCCATAAAGCACAAGATGTAAAGATGCTATATGGTGTCCCCTGTGTTAGACAGAAAGGATGATCCTCTGTAATGGTGTAAAATTCACTATGTGAACTTTCTTACACTAGGCAAAGTTGCCAAGAGGTACCTCTGCCAAATAAATAAATGTTTGGTCGTGTGACTAAGCCTGGCACGAGATTCAAGAGCCGAACACTCCCGCAGCAACTCCACAGCATACAACTCTGAAATGTTGAATGCGAAGCAGACATCCCTGGGCCAGTTTTTTTTTTAAAACAAGAGATGGTGCAAATGAAGCCAGCAAGATCACAAAAAAGCATCAAGCTCCTGCTCCTCCTTATTTACTTTGCTTGGAATGCATAGAGACACAATTAATGTAGGCTAATATCTTAATGCAATTAACAATTGCAAAACATGTTTCAATGTTTTATATACAATGGGACAACATATATTTATATCCATAAATTTTAATGGGCATTATCTAATTATGAAATATGGTTGGAAATGACAAAATTTGACTTAATATTTTACACACGCTTTTCTTTTGTAGATCAGAGTTGATGCGACTGAAACGTGTTTGTCTTTTAAAAAATAATGTTGTAAAATTAGGCTACATTACGGTGCATTGCAAAACAATTCTAAACTAGGTTTAAACATACCGAAATTAAGAAGGAAACAAGTTTCATTAAATGATCTGAGCCTATAACTTTTCCGCAGAGCCTGTCAAACACTCTTTTGTATGCATGGCCTAGACATCCTATGGAAATGGACATAATTCGCGTGGTATTTGTTGAGACGTTTCTAACATTGGTCTAAAATCCCTTATTCAGATTGGAAACATGATTTTGGAATTAAAATATTGTGCAAGAAGATTGTTGTCTATAAAAATAATTGCGATCTGGCACAAATAATTGCGATCAGGCAGTTATGTAATAATTGTGACAACCCTAGTTGTAGCCTATATGCTCAGTTCGAAAAGATTGTGAAGACTCCTTTCTGCTGAAGACTCCATTCTGCTAATTTAAATAAAAAACATCATATTGGATTATAGCGTTTGTGTTTTATTGCTGTTTAAATGTAGGATGTTATATGGCTATTTAAAACATATGTAGCTGTTCTACAGCTCCGGAAATTGAAAAGGAATGTTTTGAGGAGGAACAGAAGCGTTCAATTTGCAGTGGTCTCTTAATTTTAACCCTCCTGTTCCTTACTCAAAACCTTACTTTTCAAATTTTTTGGAAAGGAAAGAAAAAGGTGCAGTGGTCTCTTAATTTTTTCCGGAGCTGTATTTGGCCATAATTCTGGAATTTTAACGGCCATATTGGCCATCCAAAAAAATGTCTAGCGTAAACTCTACTGTTTTCCCGCGGACTAGCTCAGCTGCAGAGCTTATTCAGCACAGACGGCAACATAGTTACGTATTGTAGATCAATAAAACCAGGTAAAGTCAGTATGCTTGTGTTTCTGGCTGAGAACCTTGACTATAATGAGCCTGTGTTTTGGTTGTGTTTGATCACTTTAGGTCATGTGTGCGAGCCCATACGGAAAATAAATATATTTTTGCAATAAAAATGTATGTAGAATGTATGATGAATATATGTCAAATACATTTAACTTCATTCAAAATAAATTTCAGGTATAAAAGTGTTTCACCTTTTATTCTGAAATGTATTTGAAAATGTATAAATACATTTCAATTTTGTCCAAATGTATTTCACCCTAAAAAATCTTATTACAATATATATTTTGTATAGAAAATACCTTACAAAATGTATTTTGAAGCCCATATTCAAATGCATTTTTTAGATCCTGTGAAAGTAAAAAGATGAAATGTAATAACCGACATATTGATGATACCACCTTTAGGTGTTGAAACATTTTATAGATATTCATAACCAAAATACATTTTATCTTACAGTCACAAATATATTCTAACGTTCTATTGCGACCTTGGTAAGGACACTACTCGCCCCTCAAAAAGGGGTAATCCTGTTTGGAGTAGTGGTTAGTGCGCCTGACTGTGGAGCATAAGGTTGTGGATTTGAAACACAACCTGCCAAATGTTACATTATGTTTAGACAAACATTTTAAAAATGTATTAAATACATTTTTTATAAATATATTTAAGCAGCCAATTTCAAACATTTTGACTTATATTTACCAAATGTATTCAGGAATATATTTTCCAAATGTGTTCGGAAATATATTTTCCAAATGTGTTTGGAAATATATTTAAAATACATTTATTTTCCGTATGGCAATGCAATCTGTTAGTTTGAACATTAAATTTTATTTATTCATCCAATTATATTTATTCTTTTCACAGAGATTTTGCTAACAATATTTTTTCTTTGGCGAAATGTATTACTTCAATTGGTATCTTTTAGCATTAAAAATTACTAATAAAGTTAAAATGTCTTTTATACACTTGCATATTATTCTACATATTATGCAATCCCGAACAGTGAATCACTTTCATTCCCTTCTACAATTATCCTTGCGTTATTGAGGTACTTGATTCAAATTATAATTATTATAATACATTTTGTACACATCGCCCAGCCCTATTATACAAACACCAGAGTAAAACCCCAACAAGCATTTATCAACAAGATATTGAAACACAGTATTCAGAATAACTGAAAAAACTCCCTAGTATGCTTGGAATGTAGAAAGAGAGGGGCTGATATCTGTGGCAGTCCTGTCCTAGCTGTGCCAAGTGAAGCTCTAATCACGCAGTAATGTTATTGGCAAACTTGTCTAGAACACCTCCGGATCTATCTATACAAGTTTCTTCAGACTTTAGTTTTCCTGAAATCTTAAATAATCAACAGCTATCCAGTCTTTCAAGATGTTTCTTCAGATTTTACAATGGCAACCACAGTATTCTAGAGTGATATGCCAACCCATCTGATTTGCACTTGTCAGGACTATCATTTGTTTTTCATTAGGACAATGATTGTGATGATTGTGGAGATGATTGTAGACTACAGGAAGCAGCAGAGGGGGGACCACGCCCCCATACGCATTGATGGAGCTGAAGTAGAGAGAGTCTCCGTCTTCAAGTTTCTCTGTGTGTTCATCAAAGATCTGGACCTCACCTGGTCCAGGCAAGCAGACATGGCTGTAAAAACTGCCCAAAAGTGCCTATACTTCCTGAGGAGACTTGAGATGTTTGGCATGTCTGCAAAAACTCTCAACCACTTTTACAGGTGCATCATTGAGAGCATCCTCTCAGGCTGCTGACCGCGAGAACCTCCAGAGGGTGGGGAAGTCAGCGAAGCGCATTTGCAGCTGCCATTTCCCTTCGGTGCAAGGTATCTACTGTACCATACACGATGCCTTAGGAAAGCACAGAACATCATAAAAGATTACAGCCACCCAGGCTATGGTCTGTTCACACTGCTGACGTCTGGTAGACATTACCAGAGCATCAGGACACGTACTTTCAGACTCACAGTTTTTACCCCAAGACCATAAGGCTCCTCAACCAGCAACACAGATCTATTGATCACATGTACACTTCATATGCTCTGGTCACTTTCTATGTACATTCATGTACATTACCACATGTTAATGTATCCATTTATAGGCACTCCACCACTTACATTTATAATATTTAAGATTTCTATTAATACTGTCCATATTCCCATTTCTACATTATTTGAAATTGCTTCTAGTCACTATTGTTATGTATATTTTGTATTTTCTGTAATTATTTTTGCTTTATATATTTCTTATATTTATATTATATTATTTCTTATATTTCTTTTTCTTAATTATTACGTAGATGTCACGTGCCATGTCACAATAATTTCATTGTTCAGAATGATGCATGTTATTCAGTGCACTTGACAAATAAAAGACTTTGACTACTTTTGTGTCTTCACTATTATTCTACAATTTGGAAAATAGTAAAAAAAAAATAAAGAAATACCCTTGAATGAGTAGGTGTGTCAAAACGTTTGACCAAAATCAAGACTCAGGTTCGATTCATTTAGACTACCATCGCTGTCCATTGTTTGGTTTGAGTTGGAACCCAGATTCTTCCAGGTAGAAATGGTAGGTTCCAGGTAGATTATCTCTGGAACCCTCCTCCCCCACAATACACACACACGAGATTATCCTATAGCGACTGCCAATGAAGAATTTTGGAACCCATTTTCTTAGCGCTATCAGCAAAATAGCAACCATGCGCGATAATTTACACTTGTATCTGAACCAAAACCGCACATTTTACTGAATATGCAGTAGGCTACTACCGTACACAATGTGAGCAAGAGAATTATCCACAATTGAAACGGCTGTAAGTGTCGCGTACCGTAGCTTTCTCTAAAACATTTAAATAAGCAAACACTGTCAGACAAACTGAAGCAACATTAGTTTGATCAGCTGACTGAAACCCTCGAAAAACTTGAAAAACGACACTCGAAAAGTTCCAGCAGTGTAACCTATCCATGTAACAGGAGCAGTTTTATATGCATCTCTGTAAATTGGAACTTTTCCTTTATGTAACACTGCACAATCTACCCGTATACCGCATATTAGATGTAGCCTATTAGAAAAAGCTACTCTGGGTGACCGATACTGATAGAAAAGGTGGTTCACAGGCGAAAATGAACATCACGTAATTACAAGTCACTCCCTAAAGAATTTTGACAGTCGCCCACCGTACTATTTTAACATAATTAAATTTACATGATGCTGGCAAAGACGGTGATTGTAGGCTGCAATCACTTACCTGTCATTTTCATCCTGATGTTCTTAATAAACTTGCTCCTAAATACACGCAGTCACTGAAACATCTCTAAACGCAACTCGCCTCTACAGCAATAGCAATTACCTGTTGTTATGGAATTAGCTGACAGACATAAAAAAACGTAACGAGAGAATTGCTTTTGACGAATAGCCTTTATGAAAACACTTGTCATTGAATTCAAGTCTTCATAACTTGTTTTTGAGTCTTTCGAAATCGTCTCGCGCTAAAATGTGCAGCATTCCCTACAACCGACACTTCAAATCACTATCAAATCTTTTTAAAAGCCTGGATTTCCCCATCTCACTCTCTCTCTCTCTCAGCTGCACACTAATGGTTGCAGAAGTGGATTAAATGTGTGTGTGTGTGTGTGTGTGTGTGTGAGAATCAGAGGTAGAGGTCAATTATGATTGTATTTCATGATGCTGGTCATAATGGTCATCCCAGGGTTATAAATATAGTACACTACCATTCAAATGTTTGGGGTCACTTGTTTTTTGAAAAGAAACGCAAATTTTTTGACCATTAAAATAACCTCAACGTGATCAAAAATACAGTGGAGACATTGTTAATGTTATAAATACCTATTGTAGCTGGAAACAGCTGATATTTAATGGAATATCTAGATAGACATACAGAGGCCCATTATCAGCAACCATCAGTCCTGTGTTCCAATAGCACGTTGTCTTTGCTAATCCAAGTTTATCATTCTATTTGATCATTGGAAAACGCTTTTGGAGCCATATAGCAGAAAATGCCCTATAGCAGACTGGCCAATAAAAAAAAAATAAGATGTGCAAAAGAACACAGACACTGGATAGAGGAAAATTGGGAAAAAGTGTTATGGACAGACAAGAAAGTTTAAAGTGTTTGGATCACAAAGAACATTAGTGAGACGCTGACCAAATGAAAAGATGCTAGAGGAGTGCATGAAACCATCGGTCAAGCATGGTGGTGGCAATGTGATGGTCTTGGGGTGCTTTGGGTGTGGAAAAATGGGAGATTTTTGTACGAGGTAATAGGGATCTTGAAGAAGGGAGGCTATCACTCCATTTTTTTTCCATTTTTTCCATTTCTTATGGGATTCACATTCAACTGTAGGTCATAACAGAATGGCACAATCATAAAACAAAACATGGCAACCCTTAGATCTTAATACTGTGTATTGCCCCCTTTAGCACCAATGACCACGTGCAGTCTTTTGTAATAGTTGTCTATGAGGCCCCAAATTCTTGCAGGTGGTATAGCTACCCATTCGTCTTTGCAAAATGCCTCCAGGTCATGCAAAGTCTTTGGTCGTCTTGCATGAACCGCAAGTTTGAGATCTCCCCAGAGTGGCTCGATGATATTAAGGTCAGAAGACTGTGATGGCCACTCCAGAACCTTCACCTTTTTCTGCTGTAACCACTGGAGTGTCAACTTGGCCTTGTGCTTAGGGGCATTGTCGTGCTGGAATGTCCAAGAGCGTCCCATGCGCAGCTTTTGTGCAGAAGAATGCAAATTGTCTGCCAGTATTTTCTGATAACATGCTGCATTCATCTTGCCATCAATTTTCACAAGATTCCCCATGCCTTTAGAGCTCACACACCCCCAAAACATCAGTGAGCCACCACCATCCTTCACAGTGGGGATGATATTCTGTTCACTATAGGCCTTGTTGACCCCTCTTCAAACATAGTGCTTATGGTTGTGATCATAAAGCTTTATTTTAGTCTTTTCACTTCAAATTACAGTGTGCCAGAAGCTGTGAGGCGTGTCAAGGTGTTGTCGGGCATATTGTAACCGGGCCTTTTTGTGGCATTGGCGCAGTAAAGGTTTCTTTCTGGCAACTCAACCATGTAGCCCATTTTTGTTCAAGTATCTTCGTATTGTGCTCCTTGAAACAACCACACCATCCTTTTCCAGAGCAGCCTGTAGAGAAGAGATTACAGCCATTACTGATGTCTTAGAGAAAAGGACTAGGAAAATGACAATAAAATGGCCAAAAGAAGGGAGATTTGATGTCTCATTATGTGAGGAGATGGACACTATCATAAAGAACTACAAGACAGGAGACCAAACAGAAAAGCGGAAGTGGAAATGAGAAAAGGAGAGGGAGGTGATTAAGCTATTCCTAACAGAGGGAAAAGGTCAGCTGGCTAATGTAGCTAAAAGACAGAGGAGAAGGTGAAATGGGCAGATAATCCTCCACCATACAAAGGGATACAGTGCCCAATGGTGACAGAGACAGTAAGAGTTGAAGGAGAAGTCAAAATAGACAAGGGAAAGGGGCCTGTAGGGATTTCCACCCCAGCAAAGGACAAAACAGAGAAGGGGAAACCTGGATTAAAAGTGGATTGTTACAGAGGGTATCTTGAGATGCTGGAATCTAGACAGGAGAAAGAGAAGTGTAGTCAGAGGGAGGCAGGAAAGGAGGAAGTAGAGGCAGATTGGTTCCGTCAAAAAAGAAAAAAGGAGTTGAGAGAAAAGGAATGAACAGAGTCAACACTGTTAGCTTCTGTCCACTTTTAATCCATGAAAAGAGTCTTTAAACAAACAAGTCAGGGGAGAATCTTTAATGAGCATGAGTCCAAAATGTTGATCTTCCATAGTTCTTACATGTTCTCCAATGATTACAAAGTTAACACAGTCTTTTATGCCAGGACACATAGGAGGCGGTCAGTGTTCATAGCCAACCATTACACAGACAATTATAAGAAAGATTTATCCTACAAAATATCCTTGTATGGTATGTTCCAACCTATGGTCCAAGGGTCTATTCACAGAGTCCTATGACAGTCACATACACAGTTCCTAGCAGGTGGTATGGACAGGGTGTTTGGGACCCATCAGCAATGGGGCATCACATTTCCTACCAAGTGTCCTTCGTACAGAGATAGTTAGTTCTCTCATATTGTACATTGTGTCAAGCTTAATTCAATTACTTTTCATGCCCAATATCTATCAACACTTTGAGAAGGTGATAAGACAGCTAAGTGACGAGGCAGAGAGAACACGTGAACAGAGGGATGAAGAAAGACAAAAAAAACGACAGAATAGGCGGCAAGAAAATTGTTGAGAGCAGTTTAGGAAGGTGGGGTTGGATCAGAGGCAGAAGAATCAGAAGGAGTAGATGTGGGGGCAGTGGCTGTTTCATAAGGACATGGACTGCGAAGTCAGAAGCAAGTGCAGGCACCAGTAGGTAAACAACCTGCTCAGATGCACCCAATCCTGGTAAAGGGTGATAACCCGCAGTATGTGCCGTGGGCCACACAGGACCTGGAGGGTCTGGTTGCTAAATTACCCAATCTCCATAATGGAGCAGGGAAATGGATGAGGATGTTGGAAGAACAGACAATGGGAAAATTGCTGGCAGTGGAGGACCTGAAGGCCTTGTTAGCCAGAGTGATGGTAACTACCAAAGTGGAGGCGGTGCTGAGAGATGGTGGTCTGGCAGGAATGATACGGACAGTCATGGGAGATGGACAGTCCTTTGACCCCTATCGAAACAGTGGAGGGCCTTAACACTAGGATCGCCAAGCCTTTCAAACGAACATTAACAGCCAGAGCCGAACGCCATTTTTTGTCATTAGCATACCAATCGGCCCGATTAGCATACACATTCCCTTCCACAGCATCACCATCCAGCCAGAGCATCAGTTCATCTACTGGGTTGCCATCAAACTATATACGGTAGAATAGTCTAAAAAATAATGAATAACAGAATTTGCTTGTTTTAAATGGTTAATGGATTTGAAAAAATACAATAATGTTTTTGTGTTGAAGGTCTAATCATACGAAAAAAACGACTAAAAAAAGAATACATAGAATGATTATTTCTATGAACACAGGCTATATATAGTATGTTTGTTCGTTTATTATGCCCTAAAAATGTAGAAAATGAATATTAAACAACACTCAAATTATTCAAAAATAAATTCATTAGAATTTAGTTTTCATTTTGATCTCATTTTGGTGATGTACAAGGTAAAATAATATACATTATCGACCAACTTTGCGATGATCAGAGGATATCCACATGAATAGCCATACATAGGCCTAAAGCACCAATGCATAGCTCTAGTCTCCTAGATTTCTAGCATATAAGATTTGTCTATAAGTGACATGAATAAGTTATCAAAAAACCAAGAGGAGTTATAAGAAAAGGACAAGGTCCAAAATGAATAGGGTATGTGAACAGCGCGTCTTTGCAGGTCTCTCCCAGGGGTGTGTAATGGCAATTCCATCGAATAGAACTCTTAGTAAGGAAAGTAAGACAGAGATCAAAATTCTCTTAAACACAATTACAGTTTATTATATAATATTTGCAAATAGAGACAGAAAGACCCTAACACAAGATCAGTGAGAGTCTGTCTGAAGAACAGTTCAGAAAACCTCCTTTTTATATAGGTAAGAAAGTGTTACAGCATCTCACAAAATAACTGACATTTCATCAGTGCATGTTAATCTGGTCTAAACCAGTTAGGTTTATTCCTTTTATCAGTTTCGCTCTCCATCTAAGGTTCACCCAAATGCAGGTTGCCCACCAGCATTTTACAAATACTTCTTGAGTTCAATTGTCCACCCATGTCTTGTCCCTCTCTTAATTACGACACCAAGAACATATCTTGCATTCTTCCTGCTTGGCTAAATACAGGTCTGGTACCTTTCTAATTAGCCCAGTACTAAACCAGTAATTGTTTACTCCCCTATACATCTGTAAAAAGCACTAATACATTATTTCAACAAATTTCTATAACAGGTGGTAGTGTGGCTATCGAGTTGATTTTAACGCCAATGCATCAGATTTACATTTGATGAATTAGCCTACACAATAAGCTGAATCTCCTATTGAAAAACAGTAACGTGTAATAAGTAGCCTATATGGTTTTTATTATGTTTCAATAATAGCTGAATTAAGTTTTTGAATGGTCATGGAAATCTTGTATTTCATTTGTAAGTTCATTCAAATTCAACCAAGGCTCTGATCATTCATCTGTGTGTATCGCACATTCATCCATTGACCACATGCATTCATTGAGGGGTGATTAGCACATGGGTACCAATGCTACCATGGGCTATTGGCAATTTAAGTCTGAAAATGGTAAAAAAAACAGTAAATAGTCTCTAAATAGTTTTCCTTTTGTGAGTTTATAATTCTGACAACAAAACAATGTAATATACGCCTATTTAGGAAAAGTCATGGAAGGAGGAGCGTGTAGTTTTCAAAATGGCAGTTTTCTTTTAATTACAAACTCAAACGCCATTTGGCGCTCCTAGTGTTAAGAAACAAATACCCGGCCGTAATAGACTGATGTGCTGAAAGGAACACCATTGGGAGAGACACAAATCCCAGCTGTATACTTGCAGAAGCAGCTGAAAAGGTGGAGGCTGGAGACTGAAAAAGATCCAGAAACTGATGATTTGGTGTCCTTCATGTTCAGGAAAGCGCTGGTGGAAGCACTACCAACACCAGTAAAGAACAAGTTGGAAGATGAAGTGGCGCCGATGAAATCTAAGCCACATAAAGAATTCAGAGACTATTTCATCCATGCTGTGGAGAGACACAGAAAGAGTGAAAAGAAACAGGCCAAACAGGGGAAAGAGGTCCAGAGAAAGCTCACTCGACTACAGCTGGAAAAGCTGACCAAAAAGAAAAAGACTCAAGCCCCGGTAACCACTGTGACGGTCACTGAGGAAAGCACCATGGCACCTGTCCTCCAGGGAGGTCAACAACCACCACAGCAGCCACAGGCCCCACAGTCACCTCCACCTCACCAGTAGTGAATGTATTTACCCAGCCCCCTGGGCAGAACAGGGGTCCGGAAAATGGGCCCCTGTAGAAATCAGAATAGGGGACCAAGGAACCTCTCAAGTGTATGCTGGGGATTTAATCTGGCAGGGCATACTAAAAGCAATTGTCCTACAAATCCATGGCTCCCCGAGCAGAAGAATCTGGCAGAAACCAGGCCCAAATAATTGGTATCAAGCATGGCAGCAGCCAAAGTCTCAACCCCCTCACTGTCCTGTGAACCCATGGATGGGACCAAATCAGGGATATTGAGGGTGCCCAGAGAATCCTATGGGGGAGGGTCAGTTTATAGCAATAACCGTACAAACTGATCGAGAACCGATGCTGCAGGTTCAGATAAATAATAGAGGCACTGGACACTGGAGCTACAGTGGATATAAAAAGTCTACACACCCCTGTTAAAATGCCAGGTTCTTGTGATGTAAAAGAATGAGACAAAGATAAATCATGTCAGAACTTTTTCCACCTTTAATGTGATCTATAACAATTCAATTGAAAAACAAACTGAAACCTTTGAGGGGGAAAAATTAAAAATAAAAACCTTACAATAACCTGGTGGTATAAGTGTGCCCACCCTAAAAACTAATACTTTGTTGAAGCACCTTTTGATTTTATTACAGCACTCAGTCTTTTTGGGTAGGAGTCTATTAGCATGGCACATCTTTACGTGACAATATTTGCCCACTCTTCTTTGCAAAAGTGCTCCAAATCTGTAAGATTGCGAGGACATCTCCTGTGCACAGCCCTCTTCAGATCACCCCACAGATGTTCAATTGGATTCAGGTCTGGGCTCTGGCTGGGCCATTCCAAAACGTTAATCTTCTTCTGGTGAAGCCATGCTTTTGTGGATTTGGATGTGTGCTTTGGGTCGTTGTCGTGCTGAAAGGTGAACTTCCTCTTCATCTTTAGCTTTCTAACGGACGCCTGAAGGTTTTGTGCCAAAATTGCCTGGTATTTGGAACTGTTCATAATTCCCTCCACCCTGACTAAGGCCCCGGTTCCAGCTGAAGAAAAACAGCCCCAAAGCATGATGCTGCCACCACCATGCTTCACTGTGGGTATGGTGTCCTTTGGGTGATGTACAGTGTTGTTTTTGCACCAAACATACCTTCTGGAATTATGGCCAAAAAGTTCAACCTTGATTTCATAAGACCATAACACATTTTCCCACATGCTTTTGGGGACTTAATGTTTGTTTTTGCAAACTTCAGCCGGGCTTGGATGTTTTTCTTTGTAAGAAAAGGCTTCCGTCTTGCCACCCTACCCCATAGCCCATTCATATGAAGAATATGGGAGATTGTTGTCACATGTAGCACACAGCCTGTACTTGCCAGAAATTCCTGCAGTTCCTTTAATGTTGCTGTAGGCCTCTTGGAAGCCTCCCTGACCAGTTTTCTTCTCGTCTTTTCATTAGTTTTGGAGGGACATCCAGTTCTTGGTAATGTCTCTGTTGTGCCATATTTTCTCCACTTGATGATGACTGCCTTCACTGTGTTCCATGGTAAATCTAATGCTTTGGAAATTCGTTTGTACCCTTCTCCTGACTGATATCTATTAACAATGAGATCCCTCTGATGCTTTGGAAGCTCTCTGCAGACCATGGCTTTTGCTCTGAGATGCAACTAAGGAAATGTCAGGAAAATCCTACTAAAACAGCTGAACTTTATTTGTGATAAATCAGAGTCACTTTAAATGATGGCAGGTGTGTAATGACTTCCATTTAACATGAGTTTGAATGTGATTGGTTAATTCTGAACACAGCCACATCCCCAGCTATAAGAGGGTGTGCACACTTATGCAACCAGGTTATTGTAAGGTTTTTATTTTTCATTTTTCCCCCTCAAAGATTTCAGTTTGTTTTTCAATTGAATTGTTCACATTATAGGTCACATTAAAAGTGGAAAAATTTCTGACATGATTTATCTTTGTCTCATTCTTTTATATCACAAAAACCTGGCATTTTAACAGGGGTGTGTAGACTTTTTATATCCACTGTACGTACACTATAAGTCCAAATTATGCCTCACACCTCCCCATGTCAGGAAAATATGCTAAGACACTAGGATTCTCGGGAAAACGCAGTTTAGCAAGCAAGCAAGTTTATTTATATAGCACAATTCATAGATAGAAGCAATTCAATGTGCTTTACAAAGAAAAAGAAAAAATATAAAAATACAATAGCATAAAAACAAATACTCAAATGAAAACATCAAAACAACATCATAATAATAAAGCATGAGAAAATAGTGTTATGAACCCTGTGGCTCTAGCAGTCTAGGGTGGATGGTACAGAGACCCATAACATAAAACTCATGCAGTGGTGTAGTGTACAGGAACAGTGAGAACAAACGACACAGACAACCAAAGCTACCGTCAAACATAAAACGTTTATTATAAACACATATAATAAAACGTTTATTATAAAGAGTTAGGGAAAAGGGACTGAGCTGGACCCATGAAATGAAATAATATGGTCAAAAGACCCCTAAACTGAACTTGCATGCCTCAAGAACCGCTTAGCTGACTACTGACCAATACAAAAGTACAGTGGGTGGTCCGCTCAGTTCTAACTAGTGTTTTTAGACAAAGTTTTCCTACGGGTTGTGTATGCCCAAGGGCGACTTCCTAAAAAAAACCTTTTCCCAGGGACACAGGGATTAACAAAACACAGGTTGAACAAGGACTAAACAGCACACAGCAAACAATTGACTAGACAACACCAAACAAAACACCACAGCAATACATATTCACATGAAACAGGACAAAGTGAGATGTATGTGCTAAACTAAGTGATGTATGAATGAGCAAAGTGTCAAAAAAAGGTATGTATCAAAAAAGGTATGTATCTCGAGAGTGTCTATGTCCATGTGGAGTAAATCAAAAGAGTCTCTCTGGGAGAACCAACTCACTGGATTTTTAAACCAGGGGATGTGTGATGTGATTGGGTAATGGAAAAAGGAACAGGTGGTGCAATTAGGATGGGTGTCCACTGATTGGTCCACCTCAGCAGTCAGGCGATGCACTCATGACTACTAGGTGGGAAACACCAACGAGCACAATCAGGAACATAAGGGCCACCTGGGGAAACGGCAGGAGGGGGAAAAACACAAACGCACATACAGGGTACCTGCATGCATAACACTCCCACCCTTAAAAGAGCAAACCCACAATGGTTTGCGACTCAAGACATAGAAAGCATACAGAACACTATTCATTGTGCAAAGGCATCCACACAGGATAGAAAATAAATCATATATCTCTAAACACGAGACAATGCATCTGGTACAGGCAACACAAATACTTGGTCACTCGGCCGCAGAGGACGAGATACAGCATGTTTATCATAATGACGTTTCATCCGTCTCTGCGAGGAAGACAGGGCTTCCTTTGCCAGCGCACAGACGCCATGTAGGCGCTCACAAAAGCGACTCACGTAGTCTAATACATTGTCCTTTGCACACAATCCTTCTGATAAAAACGGATCCTTAAGGACTTTCATAGGTCCTCTGACAGTGTGTCCAAACACTAGTTCAGCCGGGCTGAACCCTAGGGATTCCTGTACCGTCTCACGGACAGCAAACAAAACCAGAGGAACTCCCTCATCCCAATCCTTCTCGGATTCCAAACAATACTTACGGAGCATAGACTTCAGTGTCTGATGCCACCGTTCAAGCGCACCCTGAGACTCTGGGTGATATGCGCTTGACACACGATGCGTTATAGACAAGGTCTTTAACACCTGTTTGAAAAGCTTAGAAAGGAATTTCAAACCTTGATCAGTTTGTACCACCAAATGTTGAAAAGAATTTAATCAATGCTTTGCTCACCACCGGAGCAGTAATCCTTCGCAGAGGAATGTCCTCTGGGTATCATGTGGCCACACACACGTAATCATCAACAGAAACTGGTTACCAGCTTTTGTTTTCGGTAATGGTCCAACACATTCAACAACCACATGTTCGAATGGTTCGCCCATGGCAGGTATGGGACAAAGAGGAGCGGGAGGAATAACCTGGTTTGGTTTTTCAGTTACCTGACAGGTGTGGCATGTCTGACAGTACTGAGCCACATCCTGTTTTAAACTGGGCCAAAAGAAATGTCGCAGCACCCGATCATAAGTCTTGGTGACTCCCAAATGACCGGACTACTGGTGATCATGAGCAAGGGATAAAACAGTTTGTCGAAAGGATGTAGAAACCACTATTTGGTAAATAGCATTCCATTCTCCACTGGCGTCACCATGGGATGTCCATTTGCACATGAAAAGATTACCATCAATGAAGTATGCCATGTTTTTCTTCTTGAGCTCCTCCACTGAGACAACACTAGAAAAACATTTAGCAAGGCTATTGTCACCCTTTTGGTTAGCAACCAGCTGCTCATGAGTTACTGGTAATTGTATTGCATCAGCAACACGGTCCTCATTCCTCTTCCCAATCCTGGGCTGTTTTTCAGACCCCACCAGTTCACCAGAGGTAGCACACAAGCTATCCTCTTGGTCAAACTCTCTAGACAGAATAGTGTTCGACAATGCTATCACGACACCCATTCGTCGTGCCTGAGCACGTGTGACAGCACAAGCGGGGAACACATGTGGATAACTCTGTGCCAGCTCCTCCGAAAGCGTCTGGTCACATTTATCCAATATCTCCAATATGGGTATTACCTTTCCACCGGCAATATCGTTGCCCATTACAAACGTCACCCCTTTTACTGACAACATAGGATGTACTCCAACTCTGAACAATCCACTGACTAGCTCAGAGTGTACGTTCACAAAGTGCAATGGCACTGGAACACTTCCCATTTCAATTTCCTGGAATAACACACTGGATCCACAGTATGTATTTTCGGAGAAGGGCAACACGTCAGATAGGATGAATGACTGCGCCGCACCAGTATCTCTAAGGATCCTAACCGGACCTGATAGGGGTCCTAATCGTTACCTGATAGGGAAACAAATCCCTCAAATATGAATGGTCCATAACTGCGATCTGGGATTGGGACCTTCAAGCCACATTTACCATGAGGCACCTGTCGTTTCTCTGACCTAACAACAGTACAAATTAGCCGAACACCTGTTGGCGGCTTAGCGTGCAGAGGCATCCCTTGTTTGCGTTTCAGCAGGAAGCAATCATTAACCATATGTCCTGGCTGATGACAATAAAAGCATTGACATACGTCTCTCGGCCGAGTTTGATGTACTGTTGGTCGACTAGGGCTAGGTGCCAGTGGCTCCGCAGCCCTACTCTCCGCACGAGCCGAGAATACGCTCTTGTGCGTCAACACGAATTTGTCTGCCAATACAGACGCTTCCGACAGTGAGTGCACATTCTGTTTGTTTAGGTAAACAACTATGCATTCAGGTAAGCAATTCTTAAACTCCTCCAACAAGAGTAACTCCCGAAGAGAATTAAAATCAGTCACCTTACAAGCAGTGAGTCATTTGTCAAACAGATTTCCCTTGTCTCTAGCAAACTCCACGTAAGTCTGGGTAGATGACTTTTTATGGGACCTAAATCTCTGTCGACATGCCTCAGGAACAAGCTCGTAGGCACAAAGAACAGTTGCTGTGACCACGTCATAATTCAAACTGTCTTGAAAGGTAGCGCGGACAAAACCTCTTGGGCTTTGCCCGTCAATTTACACTGGAGCAGTAAGCACCATACCTCTTCAGGCCATTTCAATGCTACCGCTATACACTCAAACACACTAAAATAAGAGTCAACCTCTGACTCTCTGAACACTGGTACCAAGGCGATCTGTCTAATATCAAAAGTAGTAGAAGACCCCGATGGTGAGGATGGCTCACTAGCAGGCACTGCACGAGCAGAGGCTAACCTCGCTGTCTCTGCCTCCAGTTCCATCTTACGCAACTCTTGGTCAAGTTCCAGCTTACGCAGCTCCAGTTCTTGATCAAGGCTACGTGTCTCCTGCTCTAGTCTACGTGTCTCCTGCTCTGCCTCGAGTCTGCGCGACTCCTGTTCTATCCTACGCGTCTCCTGTTCGGCCTCAAGTTTGCACATCTCCAACTGGAGAGTTTCTCGCCTGATCTGTGCTCTCTCTTCCGCCTCCACTTGGAGCCGTGTCGAACGGACATCCCTTCTGGCATCACTGTCTGACAGTGGGAAGAGTGGATCAAAACGGGGTAGTGTGGCTGGAGCCTTGGCCTCGCCCTCGTCCTCAGACCTGGATGGGCTTACAGGAGCAGCAGCCACATCCCGAACAGTAGGAGCAGGCTCAGGCAGGGGCAACACAAGCACTTGCTCTTTCATCAAAACGTCTAACTCAAGTTTTCTGACCTCCGCTTTAACTAAACTCTTCGGTATGAGAACGGAAAAATGGTCAGCCAAAGCCAGTAAATCCATTTTACGGCATCTTTAAAAATCCTCGCATGTGGTGTTAGTCAAAAAGGCATCCAAATCAAAAGTAGCCATCGTAAGCCAGCAGCACGAGCCAACAAATACCGAACACTACACCAGCCAATCACACAATCAGAGCTGCACAGTTCAACACTGAACTAGACACGTAAACCAAGGTGAATGAGTGGCATGGGTATCAATGAGATATCCCGGACGAGCCCCCACGTTATGTTACGAACCCTGTGGCTCTAGCAGTCTAGGGTGGATGGTACAGAGACCCGTAACATAAAACTCATGCAACTTAGCGTAGTGTAAATGAACAGTGAGAAGAAACGACACAGACAACCAAAGCTACCGTCAAACACAAAATGTTTATTGTAAACACACGGTAAAGGGGTGAGGGAAAAGGGGCTGAGCTGGACCCAAGAAATGAAATAATATGGTCAAACACCCCTAAACTGAACTTGCCTGCCTCAAGAATCGCTTAGCTAACTATTAACCATTACAAAAATACGGTGGGTGGTCCGCTCAGTTGTAACTAGTGTTTTTAGACAAAGTTTTCCTACGGGTTGTGTATGCCCAAGGGCGACTCGCTAAAAAAACCCTTTTCCCAGGGACACAGGGACAAACAAAAACAGACATAGGCTGAACAAGGACTAAACAGCACACAGCAAACAATTGACTAGACAACACCAAACAAAACACCACAGCAATACATACTCACATGAAACAGGACAAAGTGAGATGTATGTGCTAAACTAAGTGATGTATGAGTGAACGAAGTGTCTGTCCATCAAAAGGGTATTTATCTCAAGAGTGTCTATGTCCATGTGGGGTAAAGCAAAAGAGTCTCTCTGGGAGAACCAACTGACTGGGTTTTTAAACCAGGGATGTGTGATGCGATTGGGTAATGGAAAAAGGAACAGGTGGTGCAACTAGGAGGAGTGTCCACTGATTGGTCCACATCAGCAGTCAGGAGATGCACTCATGACTGCCAGGTGGGAAACACCAACGAGCAAAATCAGGAACACCTGGGGAAAAGGCAGGAGGGGAAAAACACAAGCGCGCATACAGGATACCTGCATGCGTAACAAATAGAAATAGAATAAAAACGGGATAAAAACATAGGAAGCTATAAAAGCTGTAAGGCTAAATAGTGCGGTTAAGTTTAAGTGCTCAATCATAGGCGCGTGAAAAGAGAAGTGTATTTAACCTAAATTTAAACCCTTCAAATTACAGCCCGTTACGTAACTACGTAGTAACAAGAATGTAAGTATGTGGTAAGAATGGTAGCCCTCTTTCCTTGTAACTACACTGTAACTACGTGGGAAGAGACACCGCTTCAAATTACAGCTCTCTTTCCTTGTAACTACACTGTAACTACGTGGGAAGAGACACCGCTAAAAATTACAGCCCTCTTTCTTGTAACTACATTGTAACTACGTGGGAACAGACACCGCTTCAAATTACAGCCCTCTTTCCTTGTAACTAAAGTCTATATACGTGGGAACAGACACTGCTTCAAATTACAGTCCTCTTTCCATGTAACTACACTGTAACTATGTGGGACGAGACATTGCTTCAAATTACAGCCCTCTTTCCATGTAACTACACTGTAACTATGTGGGAACAGACACCGCTTCAAATTACAGCCCTCATTCCTTGTAACTACATTGTAACTATGTGGGAAGAGACACTGCTTCAAATTACAGCCCTCTTTCCTTGTAACTACACTGTAACTATGTGGGAACAGACACCGCTTCAAATTACAGCCCTCTTTCCTTGTAACTACACGGTAACTACGTGGGAACAGACACCACTTCAAATTACAACCCTCTTTCCTTGTAACTACATATATACTTGTTAAAAACTCCATGCTACACACACATTGTAAAACATGAAAGATCAACATCTATTACACAGCCCAGAACTACACGGGAGGATCTTGTCAATGATCTCAAGGCAGCTGGGACCATAGTCACCAAGAAAACAATTGGTAACACACTACGCCATGAAGGACTGAAATCCTGCAGCGCCCGCAAGGTCCCCCTGTTCAAGAAAGCACATGTACAGGCCCGTCTGAAGCTTGACAATGAACATCTGAATGATTCAGAGGAGAACTGGGTGAAGGTGTTGTGGTCAGATGAGACCAAAATCGAGCTCTTTGGCATCAACTCAAATTGCCGTGTTTGGAGGTGGAGGAATGCTGCCTATGACCCCAAGAACATCATCCCCACCGTCAAACATGGAAGTGGAGCATGTGTCCAGCTTCAAATTCTTGGGTGTCCACATCTCCGAGGACCTCTCCAGGACACTCAACACCAATGCCATTGTGCTTGCATTTTTACAGGTGTTACACACACATGAGAAGAATGTAGAATATACTTTATTGCAATTCAGGGTAAACTTTGTCTGATTTATTGCTTTTTCCTTTGACCTTTGAGCCCTTAGGCAGGGCTTAATATAGATATTAATGTGACCTTAGAGCCCTAGGGCATAGTTAAATACAGATATTAATTTTTACGACCCTATTTATATTTAGAACAGGTCGTTCAGGGTTTTATGACCTTAGGATACCTAAGCGGAATTGTGTATTAAAAATTGTGATATTGTACATATGTTTAGATAGGTTTACATTGAGTAAGGGATCACGAGTTGCCCCCGTCCTTCCCTGGAAGGGGAGTTGTGCCTGGGATGGGTCAGACTTCCTGTCTTACATTAGGAAGAGACCTAGGGACGGATTTAGGTTTCATGACCTTCTCATGATGTCTAAGGGAATTGTGTATTAAAATGGTCTTATTTTGCATATGTTTAAAAAGGTGTCTGTGCATTGACTAAGGGCAGTGGTCATGAATTGCCCTGTCTCTCTTTCCCCAGAAAGGGGGGTTGACCATGGATGGTTCCACAGGTTGTGAGTCATGTTGTTTTCTGGATCAATGGTGACTATGTATAAACCTGAATGGTGTGTGCCTGTGCGTATGCGCGTTGACTAAGGGAACTCTTGAGATCAATGCTTCCTTGGAAGGTGGGAGTTAGGAAACCAGGATTGGTTGGCCAAAGGCAAGACCCCTTCAAATATAGTATGTCATAAACAAGGATCCACCCCCTACCCACCCCCTTCCTCTCTCACCCTGGACAGCGGCCTTTGGGGCGGACTTAGTTTTAATAATTCACTTTTTTAGTCTCTCCTAGGGTTAGATCTGTGACTTTCAATCTGTTTCAATCTGTATAAAACGTAGGGTTTTTCAAGTGAGTGAATAGTGAACGCATAAGAAAAAGAACAATAATGGCTTTGATTAGTGAGTTATACATCATTGCCCACGGTGAAAGATGTCTTAGGTTGTCTGTGAAATTAAAACATCCTTATTGGGTATATGCTTAAAAAGGCTTGTGTGTGCATGTTGACTAGGGATTCTGGAGATAATTGATTTCTCAGGAAAGGGTGGTTGGGCAGGATGGATGTTTGAAGGGGACCCAGTGTTTCAGGAGTGAGTGTTTTGAGCATATGTTTAAAAAAAGTGTGTGTGTATTTTAGTTTAATAATTAGCTTTTTAGTTTCTCCTAGGATGTGTTTCAAGATCTGTGTCCTGTATGGATCTGTATAAAACGTAGGGTTTTTAAAGTCAGTGAATAGTGAACCAATCAATCAATCAAATTTATTTATAGTAGAGTGGCAGCTGAAATCGTCAGGTATCGTCTTGATCTGCAACACAACCAGGAGGACTTTGGACAGGGACAGCAACGAGTCTTTCAAGTCTTTCCCCCCTACTCCGCAGGTGTGGGCCAAGACCTCATGTCCTCCTAAGTTTAAAATGGCAGGAGACAGAGAAAATTTTGAAAATGCATTCCTTAGATCTACAAGGACTTATAGTGGAGAAGGAGAACTGACCCTACTCCTCAGCACAATAATATAGCAGCATAAGACCTTGGGGCTGAGACAGGGGGGTCCAGTGACGCATAAGAAAAAGAACAATAATGGCTTTCTAATATTTTTTAAATGGGTTAATACTGTTTTACATTCAATTAATGATTGTCAGTTTGAAATGATTGTCAGTTTGAAGTGCTTGCTGTTCTCATCTTTCCTTATATTGACTCACTTGAAAGATAGATGTGCAACATGTTTTTAGTTAGTCTAAAGTTGTTATATACTGATAGAATCTCTTTTTTTCCTGAAATTTACCTTTTCAGGAAATTGGTGGATAAGCTCATAAATAGCACATCATGAAATTGATGAGTATGCTTTAAAAATGCAGACAAATAGCCCTGTAAAATGTATTCAAGGAATTCAAAACAGGTGAATCAATTAAGGATTAAAACCCATATGTTAAATGGTTAAAATGTTGTTTTAGCCTTTTATTGGACATAAATATGATATAATTTGATATCAATACTTAGAAAAAAGACTCATGTTGGATCATGTATGTTGATTATAATAAAAATGTCTTTTGGGCCTGGTAATAAAATCATCCATGCTAAGGGAAGTGTTTAAAGTAATTTAAAACAATATTTTGAACTTTAACAGGGTATCGGCAACCAATGCTTTATGTTTTAATTTAATACCGATTTGGGTCTTTTAGAGTGGGATAGTTTAGTATCACGCCCTGCTTTATTTTCGATTTTAAGGGTTTTTTGACCACAAAGTTGTCTTTGGAATTAAATATATTTTCTAATAAAAGCTCACAAAACAATAAAGACTATAAGCCTACTTTGAAACTAATTTCATGGCCTTTATTTATCTCACAATGACTAATTTGCCTAATTAATTCTCAACAATGAACTTTCTTAATTACCTTTAAAACATATAGTTATTTACCAAATAGCTGTCTGTGTTCTGACAATGTCAAGAAGTCATCTTTACTGATCCAAATGGTTGACAATTAGACTCATGTAAAAGACACAGTTTACCAAAAAGCTAAACCGCCAATCAACAGTATCCTATAGCTTTTCCTGAAATTCAGAATTCCCAAAGATTTCTACAACAAAAAGTTCCATTGATTTTGAATACAATGGATGTGGCCAGAGAAACTCATAAAATTGGGGTGGGCTAAACCAGTTTGTTTATTTGTTTTTTTTATCTCAGGTCCCTAGGTCTGTATAGTCCTGTATATTCATCTCTTCCAAATAAACTTAAACCTTAGAAAAGTAATTTTTATGTCAAAATGTATCTTATATTAAGCACATTGTTGGACTAGATTAGTATTAATACCAAGATGCCAGACTTAAAATATTAAATACGTTTATTTGTTGTCAGCTTAGATTCTTTAGATCCAATTATCAGTTTGATGAACATATATGTTATGAGATTGACAAACATTACCTGAAAATTGATTCAATCAATATATAGTAACTTTAAAACTAACTGAAAAAAAAGAATGCATCTTTATCTTATAAAATGAATCAAGATAAGGAAAGCTGAGAACAGCAAAACACTTGTCATACATAATATCTTCTGTTTTAGCACTGAAAATCTCTGGCATGATTTCATCAAGCAAAGAAATACTTGAAAACGGGGTGTTTTTAATATAATCAATGTACATAATCCAGCATGACTCTTTTTTCTATGTACTGAAATATATATCAAATTATATATTTAAATACGCTCATTTGTTGTCAGCTTACATTCTTTAGATCAAATTATCAGTTTGATGAAGCTATATGTTCTGTTTATGAGATTGACAAACATCACCTGAAAAGGCAAAGTTCTGAAAAAATTATTCTGTCAGTATATAACAACTTTAAACTAAGTATAAAAACATGGGTGAACCTCTAGCTTACATCAGCATACAAGATATCACATTTTTCTTGAATTCAGAATTCCTAAAGGTTTCCATCTTAACTCAAAATAAAACTATACTGTTAAGGTAGCCAACAGTTTTTCCTGAAATTCAGAGTTCCTAAAGTTTTTTACTAAAAACAGCACAATTGAATTTGAATACAAAGGATTTGGCCAGAGCAACTCATAAAATCGGGGTGGGCTAAGCCCGAGAGTTTCTTTTTTCTTTCAATCAGAGGCCGCCAGGGTGTGTATAGGTCTAAATGTTCTATACGATTCTACCCTAGCTTGCTTGCCTGTAAGTCGCATAACGCAACTCTCCTGCTTCCTGCCTTTTGCCAACCTTTCTTTCTTTTCTTACTTTTTAATTTTCTCTTAATCTTCTTTTAATCTTTTACATTTGTTTCATTTTTGTTCTATAATTGTTTTAATCATATTTTTACAATTTTATGTAATTTTTAAAAGAGGAGCTCAGCATAGTT
>JACXGI010004316.1:0-54720 GCA_016801175.1 Esox masquinongy
TCTAATTTTCTGAGATACTGAATTTGGGGTTTTCATTAGTTGTCAGTTATAATCATCAAAATTAAAAGAAATAAACACTTGAGATATATCAGTCTGTGTGGAATGAATGTATACATTATACAAGTTTCACTTTTTGAATGGAATTACTGAAATAAATCAACTTTTTGATGATATTCTAATTTTATGACCAGCACCTGTAGCTGCTCTTCAAGCCCACTGCCTGGCTCACCAGTCACTTCTACCCAGGCTGGCTGAACTAGGCTTGTCAAGATTTTCTTTCTTGTTAAATTGCATCAATGTATCTAATCCATTTGGTTTAACCGGTATTTTTAATGTTTATTAGTGTTGATTATGAAAAGTCTTATTTGCATATATCCCTGCCAGGCTTTTAAGTAAATGTGAGAGACACCCAGTGTGTTTGCTTTTGACAGGGTTTTTGCACTAAATAACTCCCTACCCGAGCATTCACCAAGTGAATGCTCTGTGAATTCACACATACAGTAAATGAATTATCATAACACTCCGCAGCTAGTTCATTCAGTTAATCACCCACAATCTGCATTCAGAATGACTGCAATGGTGAAATGCTTGCCAAATAAGATTAGCTGAACTACATGAACTGGAACAAGCATTTCAGTAATGGGTGCAATAAATCGAAACTTTTACAGATTTTACAGGTTTTTGGTGAAAAAAAATAAAGGTTATTAATTTTTTAATTGGAACACCAAGTATTCAGTGTGCATGAAAACCAGATTATGAAAAGAAACTCTTCTGACATTTAATTTGCAACAAAGAATTCTAGGAATGTAAGGGCTACCTTGCATTATAACACTATAAAGACTTCTTCTGGCAAGTTGGGCACCTGCATGCTCAGCTGGGTTGGTCGTAAAATGCATGAAAAAAACATGTTATCAAAATGTATCTGTTTTTTATTTAATTAACTGGCATTTCTAAATGTAACTTGTATCTTTAATAGAATTTGTAAAGCAACTGAATTGCTGAGAAAGTTTTCAAATATTTTTGCACTCAAGTTATTTACATAGTTATTTTACTCTGTTAGTTTACAGTGTCATCTTTTCATGGGGCAACCATGAAAATCGGGTGAAAACCTCAACAATTTTGTAAAATGTGTATTTCCTGTTACTTTGACTGTCAATGCCAGCCTTCTTCCACTCTAACTAGAGGCACGTAGTGACACTGTGGTATAAATGCTTGTCGACGACACAAACAGCACCTAACAACGCAATGATGGCAGAACTAAGAAGTTGGACGTTTTGGCGGGCTGTTCTAGCAGAGTTGATCGGTATGATCCTCTTCATATTCATCGGTATCTCATCCGCTATCGGGAATACCAATAACTCCAAGCCTGACCAGGAGGTTAAAGTAGCATTAGCCTTTGGTCTGGCCATCGCTACACTGGCCCAGAGTTTAGGCCACATCAGTGGCGCCCATCTAAACCCGGCCATAACCCTGGGTCTGCTGGTCAGCTGCCAGGTCAGCCTGGTCAAAGCGGTGTTCTACATCCTGGCTCAGATGCTAGGCGCTGTAGTAGCTAGTGCCATAGTGTATGGAGTCAAGCCGAAATACATTGATGCACTGGGAGTCAATCACGTGAGTGGAAATCACTTCTGACTTTTTAGATTATTGGCTAATATGGAGACATTTCAAGATCTGGAGTGCAGTTCAATGCTTTTTGTGCTTTCAAGGGGTCTGCCTTAAAAAATAACAAGCAAAAACTCCAGACAAAGGTATTGATGGATACAACTGACTATTAATGTTATTAGCATTTTAGTTTGTACCTAGTTTGAGCAACCGTCATGCTAATTTACAATACTTTTCTCGCAGGTTTATGAGACAATGTGACAAGCTTATATTTAAGGTTCTGATAGGGTAAAATTGGAGCTAAGCTGATGATCCATTTAGAGGTTCAATATCATATATTTTATAGTTAGAAAATCTATGTAACAATTGCAGATTGACACTTAAAGAATGAAAATACTATACATTTGGAATGCATTATTTTCAAAGAGAATTTCAACAAAAATATCAACAAATATAAAGTTTAAACATGAATTAATGTACTTAAAATAATTATCAATGTTTGATCTTTTGTACATCTGAGATGTCATCTGAGATAGTACCTAATACCTAACATATTTGTAAGCTCATCATAGCCACTCTGGTCTTTTCCAGCTAAATAATATAAGTCGAGGACAGGGCTTCGGCATAGAGTTCCTGGCTACCTTCCAGCTGGTCCTGTGTGTCATAGCTGTCACTGATAAAAGGCGTTCGGATGTCACAGGCTCAGCTCCCCTGGCCATTGGCCTCTCTGTGGGTTTGGGACATCTTGCAGCCGTAAGTTAATAATGCTACTCAAACGTGTGCTGATAAATGTCTTCTGCCTAACCTGCGGTTACAGAATCCATTGTCTTTTCTAATAAGAGTTCAGGATTATACATGTAAATGTGGTAGTGAGAAAACAAGCCATAAACATGTTATTTCTTATTGAAAAATATACATTACAAAATGGTATGCTTGTTTACTTTTCTGAGTATACCCACAGCTGTCAGTCAATCATAAAACCGGTTTAAGTAAGCAATAAGGGGGTGGTAAATGGCCAACTTACCATGGCTAAGAGCTGTTCTTAGGTACAACGCATCACAGAGTGCCTTTCGAAATCCTCAATTTCAAAAGGTTGCATACTAGCTTTTGATTGGTGCCAATGATCCATTTGTCTCTGAATGTTCAAAATTAATCTGCAAAAACAATGTATATGTTAATTTATTTACCCATAAAAATAGCTATTAGTTCAAATTGATTTCAATTTCAGATGGAACTATGCATGTTCATTTGTGATGCAGAATCTGAACGAGGTATAGAGTTTGTGTGTGCTCTATCCCCAGATCAGTTTTACCGGATGTGGTATCAATCCTGCTCGCTCATTTGGGCCAGCAGTAATCTTCAAAGACTTTGTTGACCACTGGGTAATATTTGACCTTTTCCCCCGCATGTTTTGTCATAATACCGTCATATCATCCACTTTCAACTGCACATCTATCATTTTTTTATAATAATCGTCAACCCCATTTCCAAAAAAGTTGGGACGCTGTGTAAAATGTAAAGAAAAACAGAATGGAATGATGTGTAAATCATTTAAACCTTTATGCAATAGAAAATAGTACAAAGACAATATATCAAATGTTGAAACAGAAATGTTAGTTTCTTAAAAAATAAATATGTCCACTTTCAATTTCATGCCAGCAACACGTTTCAAAAAAGGTGGGACAGGGGCAAGAAAGGACTGGAAAAGTTGGGTAATGCTAAAAAAACCTGGTGGAACATCTCACAACTAATTAGGTTAACTGGCAACAGGTCAGTAACATGATTGGGTATAAAAAGAGCATCCCAGAGAGGATGAGTCTTTCAGAAGTAAAGATGGGAAGGGTTCACCACTCTGTGAAAGACTGCACAGGCAAATAATGCAACAATTTAAGAATAATGTTTCTCAACAAATAGTAAAGAGTTTGGGATCTCACCATCTACAGTACATAACATCAAGATTCAGAGAATCCGGAGAACTCTCTGTATGCAACAGACAAGACCGAAAACCAATATTGGATGGCCATGATCTTCAGGCCCTCAGGCGGCATACAGAGAAGAGGGACCATCCGGTTGTTATTAGCGCAGAGTTCAAAAGCCAGCATCCATGATGGTATGGGGTGCATTAGCGCACATGGCATGGGTGAATTGCAAATTTGTGCAGGCAACATTAATGCTGAACAATATAAACGTGTTGGAGCAACATATGCTGCCATCCAGACAACATCTTTTTCAGGGAAGCCCTCGCTTATTTCAGCAAGACAATGCCAAACCACATTCTGCATGTATTACAACAGCATGGCTCCGTAGTAAAATAATCCGGGTGCTAAACTGGCCTGCCTGCAGTCCAGACCTGTCACCCATTGAAAACATTTGGCACATTATGAAATGAAATAAATGACAAAATAGACAACGAAATGTTGAGCAGCTGAAATCTTGTGTAAAGAAAAAATGGGAAAACATTTTACTTTCAAAACTAGAGCATATTGGTCTCCTATTGTTAAAAGAACAGGTGATGCAACACAGTGGTAAACATGCCCCTGTCCCAACTTCTTTGAAACGTGTTGCTGGCATCAAATTCAAAATGTATTTGTCCAAAAACAATAACATTTCTCCGTTTCAACATTTGATATGTTGTCTTTGTACTATTTTCAATTAAATACAGGGATAAATGGTTTGCACGTCATTGCATTCTGTTTTTGTTTACATTTTACGGAGCGTGCCAACTTTTTTGGAAACGGGGTTATCATTTTTATTCAACCAAGTTGGTCTCATCTGCAACAGAGGGTTAGGTTTCAGATAACAGCATTATTACTTTACCACAGACATTGAAATGTTGACAGCATATCTGCTCCGGTGTTCCAGGTGTACTGGCTGGGGCCGATGTGTGGAGGTGCAGCAGCAGCACTTATCTATGACTTCCTCCTGTATCCTACAAGAGATGACTTCACCAAGCGAAGGAATGTCCTAGTCAATGGGCCAGAGGAGACCGCTGCCCCAGAGGAGGCGAGGCTGCTCCAGGAGGGCAGCCCTGGACCCACTCAGTGGCCCAGACGGGACAAGTAAACTCATACATAGCCAACCAAATGCCTGAACTTAAAGGGAGTAAAATATAACAATGTTTATTTAAAACTATTTAGTAAAAAAAATGTGTTCTGCAGTCTATGCTAGCTGCTAAATTAATACATACACATAGAATGACTCAATTATATTTTAATGGTCATTCCTTTAAAGTGTCACTTTGAGTTCCACCATTAGGTCTATTGTTGTGATAAATATTTGTCTTATGTTGGTGGTTTTGTCTTTGATACATTTTATACCTAATAATATTTGTTTTATTTGTTTGTATAGAAACAAAAATTATGTTTTACTCATGCTTTTGCTACACATGATAAACTAGGTTATTCAAATCTTTAATGGCTGAAAGCAGTTATTTTTACTGTTGGAAATGGGTTCATAAGAGCAATGTGGCACCACTAGGGCTTGCTGTATATTGATATCACAGCAAGGGATTCTATCCAGGCTCTCCACAAGAGTTACAATTTACAATTACAAATACTCAAAAAACAGAGAATGGAAATCAAATACAGGTAATGTATCTGGTATTTTTAACATGTAAAATATAATTGCAAGGACCCCACTTAACTTAACTTAACAATAATATTGTTAAAGGTAACCATTGTTTTTAACTTGCTATAACGTGGTTGTTTGAAGTTTTGTATAAAATGACCAATATGCAAATGTAATTGTTAAAAATAAATCATTGCAAAACATGCTTTATTCTTACTCTAATGAACTTCACCTCTAAACAAAATCACATTTCTATCAGGACTGCAGAAAAGGATTTTGGAAAATACAGCTTTCTAAAGTATGTTGTTACAAAATACACTGCACTGGACAAAAAAATACAAATTGCAAATTTGGCCCCGTTCATGTTATGCACCCACTTACCCCGACCAGTGCTAATCATTGAGAAATTATCAGATCACTCTGTCTCCATAGCCAAACCTAATCTGAGCACATACTGTGAAGTTGAAAAAGAACTAAAAACCCTCCAGATCCTGCCAGTGCCCCCAGTGAATGCCTGTTTGATTCATGGGCCAGGCGTTGGAAAAAGGGCAGAATTGATTGGCAACTTGAGGTTCACATCCTACAACCACCATTTTGGAATTGAGTTGTGAATCGTTCTTTAATTTCAATTTTACAATTTAAGTGAGTTTCTATACAACCCACAGGAAGTAGAATTTGAATCTCAGTTGAGGAGTCAGTTAGTTGTAAATAATGAATAAAATATCAATTTATTCCATACCATATGACCAAAATGATTGAAGGTGTAGCTATCAAACAATTTGATTTAAAAGGTTGGCTAAAGGGAAACAGTGAATAAACATAAATGAAGCTATTTGGGAGCTTCAGTCTACTGTGCAGTGTTTGAACAATCCATGTTCCAGACTCCAAAATATAGTTTTTTTATCTGGCGATAAGCTCATGAATACTGATTGCTGTCCGCTATAGTGGACCTGACGACTGTCCTTGTACTCTTGTTGTTCTATATCAGGACTTCTCCTTCCTGTTCCTGGAGATCTACCATCCTGTAGGTTTTCTCTTCAACCCCAGTTGTGACTAACCTGACTTAGCTTTTCATCCAGCCCATTATTAGAATCAGAATTAGAGTAGGAGTGAAAACATACAGGGTGGTAGATCTCCAGGAACTGGATTGAGCAGCCCTGTTCTACATCGCGTAAGGACACTGCTATGATTAAGAATGTAATATTAAAAGGTTTAATGAAAAGACATTTAGACTTTTATGTGTCAAAACAGGACACATACAAAGTGTGTTTTCACTGTGTTGAAGAAAAACAGGTCCAGTCTTAGAATCACGTGGCTCAGTCCGGCGTTCAGGACCACAACAGTGGACAGCGGCCACTACATTTGTGTGCTTGCCTTTTCTAGATTAAAACAGTTTTTGGAGTCAGAGGCATGTGTGTGATGTGTCCTGTCTGCAGTTAGGGGGATGTGAACGGAGCAGAAGGAACTTGTACATAGTCCACTTTATGGTTACGGACAATTAAGTCGTATTGTCGTAGGGTATTCTTAGCCAAAGCACCAATTAGAGGCAGGAAAAGCTCTTTTCTTCAATGAACATCCTCTTGTTGACCGCTCCTATTATTCTACTGTGTCTGTGGGTATCTTTAACTTCTAACATTTTCAACACAGTTACTATTGGAATGCCCCGTGGGATAGCAAAACAGACCAAGGAGAACATTTTGTAACACTTGCCGGATGTGTGTCTGACCGTTTCCCATCTAAATGGAAATTAACATTAGCCTTCAGCCTGCAATTAGATGACTACTGAAAGTAGGCTAGCTGGTATAAATATATTCCCCACCATAATTATTGGAACAGTGAACCATTCTTTTATTGTTTGGCTCTACACTTAAAATGTGTGGATTCGAAACCAAGTTACTACGAGGTTAAAGTATACATTTTCTGTTTTTATTTAAAAGGATTTTTGCACATATAGGTTTCTCTATTTATAAATTACAACATTTTCGAAAACATTGAGACTTTGGTTGTATATTCTGTGCATCCAATCACTGATCCATTGACCATGACTCTGAGTATCTTCAGTTGTTGTCTGTTTTGAAGTCTTTTAAGTCTCATCTTCAGCAAATGAAAAGAAAAATTAACGGCATGTTCAATTGTTGTAAATCTAGAGATTAAGTTGGCCAGTCATTCAAAAGAAACTCAGTAACTGAGTTTCGCAGTATGTTTGGGGACATACTTTTGTATAATGCCGTCCAATGAGCATGGAGGCATTTTCCTTGTACTTTAGTAGACAAGATGTTTCTGTTCACTTCAAGCTGCCATCATAAACTGCACATCATCAATGATGACAGATGAGCCCATTCCAGTGGCACCCATACATGTGCAAAAAATGACACCACATCCATCATATTTCACAAATTAGGTTGTACGCTGTCAATCTTGCGCAATTATTTCCTCACACTTTACTCTTGCCATCATCCTGGTATAAGTTAGTCTTTGTCTCATATACATTGCTGTTTTTGGCAGAGCAAGAGCACATACATACCTACATACCACAAACCTGTGCACCATAGCCAATCAGAGCAACAATAGGGCTATATATACTGGGTGATTTCCTGAATGCTGATTGGCTGCGACCGTTTACATGGGTATGACATGACAGCACTTTTTACTGTTCTTATAAGCAGTTTATAATCACATTAAGGAAACTCTAAGATTTGTGGTATATTGCCGATATACCACCGCTAAGTATAATTTAAAGGCAGTTTTAAATTAAAAACTTAAAGGCAGGCTTGATTATTTTCTGCAAATAAGTCAAAAAGCAAAGGGTAGCCTATATTGTTTGATTCTCTGTATAGTATAGTAATAGTTTCTCTATATAGTAATAGTTTATCCACAATCTGCACTGTAATTGCATACAAGAAAGTGCATCGTGTTTTCACAACTCTAATTTCACAACTCTGTGCTTTCATTTTTTTAATCATGTTCCAAGCTGTTGTTTTTGGTAAGCCTATGGTTTTCAATATTCATCTGATATATTTATTTCTCTGATTTGTCAGCCTGATAATGTCTTCCTTGACTTTCTTTGACCCTTTTAATTGACAGACACCTATTGCAGACTCCAAAGACACATGCAAAGCCTGGACATTGACCGCTCTTTTAAATCTACACAAACAATGTGCCGGAAAAAAAACGTACAAACCAAAAACCCATGTCATGCGTACTCTGCCAATACTTTTGGTGTCCTGAAACAATGTAAAAAAAAAAAAAAAAACGGTTTGTCATTACAGAATGTCTAAATCTAGTCTAAATTTAACTACATTGCAATTGTTTTAAATCCAAAGAAAATATTTAATAGAAGAGAAAAAAATAACAATAATACCCTTTTCAGACATTTGGACTGTGCCGCCTCAGAAGGGCTTCGGTTACGCCATAATTGTATATCTGTAAGGGTACAGTACTGCTTTTCAAATGCCAGCCAAAACCTTTTCTGACTGGAAGAAACACAAACACTCACAGGTTGGATAGGTTGGAGGTGGTTGAAGATGTACTTTTTTAAGAGTTCTACCTAAATCTAATAGCTTCTATGAATGTGTCAGTTTGGACCCGAGAATTAAATATATAAAACATTTACATTAGATAATAGTTATTACAAACACAAAAAATGTACATCTGTTTTTACACTATATTGTTTTAATGATATTGAAATGTAATTTTTTTTGCTGTATTTGAAAGACTATTGAACAATGATCACAAAAACAATTAGCAGGATCTTCTGTCGCTCCTTTGGCTCTGTTTTTTTAATTGCCATACATTTTCTCACAGAGATTAGCCCTTAGATTAAATATTACTGCAAAGTGATAACAAATGAAAACTGACATAGTTCTTTAACTAGTAGGCTCAACGATAATCTGTCTCAAAGAAACATTTGAACATGTTTTCCAGTACGTAAAAGCCTCAACAGTTAAACAACTCTAGCTCATTAATTGTGCTAGTGTGGTAGTAGAGATGTTCTAGGATGCCTCAAGTTTATAAATTCAGCCTCTAATTCTCTGATATTTCTGATGGCAGTGTCTTCCTGTCCCGTGCCATATGAATGGCCCAATAGCCACCACTTCCTTTGTATGTTTAACCTCTGAGGTCATCACATTGTGTTGTGCTCCTGTTTTGATGTTTGCCCTCCACGGTATGAACAATGCTCTTTTTGTTATCGTTTGTGGCAGAATTCCTCTCATCATGTAATTTGGCTCTCTTGTAGAGGTCATCATCATTTCATTACTGAGGCTGGATGAAGGGGGGTTGGGTGATTCTGCTGTGGACCTCAACTGTACTCTTTGCCATAGATTCTTCCATATCATCTAATTTGGTTTGTATTGCTCATTTTGTAGAGCCTACGGCTTGCAATGCCAAGCCGTAGGTTGTTGGTTCAATTCCAGTTGGGATCACCCCAATGCAAAACATTAATAGAGGCGCATAATGGAATATGTTGCCTTTGATAAATGTCTGCTGAATGGCATTTTTAAACATTATTTAGTTTGTGGTTTCCCTCACCATTTTGAATGTAATTGTATAATTTATACATAAACATAAACATGTATAATTTATACATAAATACATAAACATAAATAACTACAATTTTGCATTTAGACTTCACCTGGGGCAAACAGTTAAATTCGTTAGCAGCCCTTTGCCTTATGCTATATGTACCCTCTATGTAATATTCAACAGTTTTTTTCTAATCTGTGCCCTCCAGCAGACACACAGGCACCACCACCCCCAAACTCCACATTACCGGTGCTGAGCGATGTAAAGCCCTTATCTGTGACCAGAGAGACATAACACGTTCCCTCCCTCTCTGCTTCTCGTCAGTTGCTGCAACAGGTCAGAATCTGCTGTGGCAGATGGAGGAGAAAGACTCCTAAGGAATGTAGCCTAGTACTTGTTTAAAATGGTAGCTGGTATTACGTTTGCCACAGTTATCATTTTCGGGGACGATGAGAGGGAAACAACAAAACTCTCTGTACAGTCAAATCTAAAAAGAACGGTGTACAGTCAAATTAAGAGGAATGGGGTGCTACTTAAAACTGCTGGCTCAAGCAGTAATGACTTCCCCCTTCTCAAAGCACCCTGACCACAAGTAGAGTGAATAGTTTCTCAGGCTTTCTCCCCTCTGATATCAACACCTCCAGGTCCACTGTTTCACAGCTTTGTTGCTAGAACAGAAGCACCCTAACACCCAAAGTTCTGTTAAAACCATCGTTCATAAAGCTGACGTTGCACTGCAGAAAGCCAATGCAAAGTTCCTTGTCTGTTAAACACATAAGCACTGACCTCTTGCTCAAAAAAGGCCTCTCATGTTTGAGAGCAAATAGTAAAGCAAAAATGTGAATACATGCACCTATAGAAGATTGGTCACATCCTAGAAGTACCAAACTTGTTTAAGACATGACAAATGCAACTAAAAATCACCTACAGGGTATGATGTCAAAAGGTAGCATATTACCTAAACATTTTCATATTGATCAAATCAGAAGTAATTTAATTATTTCCTGTTGAAAAACAATATCCAAATTATAAATACAGTGATGGATACACACTTAAGTTTTCTAGACACACCTGCAAATTTCATAAGTTGCTCATTGAAGCAGTTGGTCACGGCTTTTACTCTGTTGTCACCAGCCTCCCTCACTTTTATTCTGTTGTCATCAGCCTTCCTCACTTCAGACCAGAAATGCCACATCTTTTGTTTAACCATTATTATAGAAATACACATGATGTCTTGGCGTTAGGTTCTATTCCTTTGGATATACTCACTGCCATCACATAATGGTGCATACAATACCACTAATAACATTGAAACTGTAATATTATAATATCAATACTGATGGCAATTAGCAAGGTACGAAGTACCAACCCCCCTGCAGAAGGAAACACAACCAACAGGTGGAGGCTGGGGTGGTGGGTGGGTTTAGCAACTGCATGCTAAATGACCAGTGGAGTAGCAGACAGAGTGAGTACCCTGACTGACTTAGATAGACCGCTATGTTGGATTAGGAATCTTCAGACTGTGGTAGGAGAGATCCAGACGTCAGCTGATGCATCACTGAGCCAATGCCCACTCAGGTTTTCTGACTGAACTAGCTGCACTCATTTATGGAAGCAATAGAAAAAGGAAATTCTCTTCCATCAAAGATAGCCGATATAATGACTAGATTTTAATGTCCGTACCCTAACAATGAGGATCATTGTATTTAATCTAGTATCTAGTATAATTTAAATCAAGAGATGGGAATCTCATTGAAGTCAAGCAAATGGTCACAAAAAGTCAGGGTGCTAGTCAAGAGACAGGTTGTTTCTTATGTTGAAGAAGACTAATGTTGCAAATTGAAAATAATGTTGAAAATTTACACGTAAAAAAGATCTGATATCTCAATTACATTTTATTGTTTTTGTCATTAATGTTTTTGTCATTAATGTCATTAATGTTCTCATTACGTTTTTGTCCCATTCATTCCTTGAAGGACTGTACTCTTTTGACCCATCATTACACAGAATGCACCATCAAAAGTTATTACTCTGAATTGCTGAAATGTTGTCGATCAACAAATCATGTCCCACCTCATCTTCCCACATGTCTTTTACACTCTATTCTCTGAAACACAGAAGTAAAATCTGGTGAAATTATGTCACCTGATTTATTAATTTCTGTGTTAGAGTCTGAGATACCTTGTTCCACCCCTCGCAAAAGTAAATCCAGAACAAAAACTCATTCCCCTTCTGGTAATTCACCTTTGTTTATCACCTGTGTGGTGATAAACAAAGATTTGATGACAGTGCGTTTTTGGCACATGTATTTTTAATTTTACAAGTTTACTTTACATTAGTTTAAGCAACTAAGTGGTTAGCAAAGAGGCCGATTTAGCATGTGGTGGACAAACACTGATTGAGTGAAATAGTCTTACTTATTTGCTTTCCTATAGAAATGTAAAATTTCTAAAATTTTGGCTAACCTTAATAATACATGTTAGCAACAGGGAGAGCTGGGGGTTTATATAATTCAACCTTTGCTTATTTGATTGGCTGACAGAATACTATGGCTTTCCCTGAAATAACATTTTTCATGACTCGGACTGTATAAAGGACTTTTGTGCTGATCTAAACCTGAGCTGCCTGTGATACAAGGAAGATACAAGGAAGTCCACTGCAGCAAATCTGAAACCAGGTTTACTTGCATGTGCTGCATGTATGCTTTGCATTTATTGCTGGCTGAGTGGCCCATATTTTGATTTTGATTTGAATATCTGGAGTTATTCGCAAAGTATGGAAAGCTGCTCATGTTCTTCCACATTATAAGGGCAGAGATTCCAGCAACCTTGACAATTAACACTCAATCTCTAAACTACCCTGTTTAACAAAGATTCTAGAATCACTGTGTGAATACCCAGCTCCAATCCTTCCTGACTGTTGAATTTTGTTGAATTTTGAATATGCATCAATTAGGATTCAGACCAGGATACAGCACTATGACTGCAAACACACATCCTGTAAATGATATTGCCAGGCCCTTGATGATAATCTGAATTGCGTTGCTCTGTTTATTGACCTGTGTTGTGGACTTTGACACAGTGAATAATTTATTTTAATTAGCAAACATTTAATTAGGTCGCACTTTCATTAAGTGCGGATGCATGCTTGTGGTTTCAAGATGCTTTCAGGTCATCTGTTGTTGAAAGTGTATATAAATTACATTGGTGACAGTGAAAAAATATTTTCATTTTTATGCTGATGATACTGTGCTGTATTCCACTGCACCATTTATGAACAAAGCCTTTGTCTACTTCCAAGAATTACAGTCCCAATTAGAAGAAGTCCCTCTACACTTAACCTCTACTCTACCAGTGCCCTTCGATTTATATCTGGGAATTGTTTGAGAAGTCATTATTGTAGATTGTATGAAAAGGTGGGATGGGTCTCTCTCTATGTAAGACGAGAGAGGCACTCTCTTCCTTTTATTTACAAGGTGCTTTTGCAGAAACCTCCAGCACATCTTACAACACGTATTAGGTTTTATTATAATTATTATAACCCAAGAACACAGAAATGGTACGTGTTACACCAAGGGCAACCTCTGAACTTGGTAAAAAAGGCCTTTTGTTGAAATTTTGCTCCATGTAAGAGGAGTAAGCTTCAAAATAAGCTCAGCCTTCAGCGCCTTGTACCCATAAATTTATGTGGAGCATTACTGGAGGTTTCACTAGAACAAAATTGTGTCTTCTTGGGATAAATGATTGGGCTGTTCATATTTTATTGAAATGTTTTTTTGGGAGTACTGGATAGGTTTTTATATTTTATGATGTGTTGAACGTTTAGGGTTTTTTTGTCATGCATTTTTATAGTTTATTTCTATTTGTACAGGCTGTTATTGTAAAAATTGATAATAATTGATTAGTCTGATTAAGTAAAGGTAAATAAAGATATCTTCAGATGTTTTTACAGCATCAATGGATGTAACCACATGGTCTACACCAGGTAACCTTGGATAGTATGTTCTATTAAAGAGAAAGTTGGAAATTAAGCCAGGCTGATTTTAAGCCTGGCTGATTTTAGTGGACTACTATGCACACATTCTGTACATAAACTGTTGGCCAAAGTTTTTGTTTTTATCTTCAGATCTGTTTTGAGAATAGAAATGGGTCTATATGACCCTTCCTCTTCTAGTTCCTTCCCCTTTTAATTAATAACTGTAATAGCTGCCTCACCAGAACAGGTGACAATGCCCTCCCCATCACTGGATTGGAAACCATTTTAAAATAAGGCTGTAACAAAATAAATGTGGAAAAGGGAAGGTGTCTGAATACATATAGGGGCATTGCAGCTGGGTAGCACACAGTTTTCTGTAGGTCTCCTCCGATGACCGGATTAAATTGAGAGATATTGTGTTTTTTTTAGGGACAACACATGATAAAAAAAGTGTGATTGTCAATGTTTGGACCATACTAGATTAGATTAGATTCAACTTTATTGTCATTGTACAAGTGCAAGCACAGTACAACGAAATACAGTTAGCATCTAACCAGAAGTGCAAATAGAAGGGGGCAGAAAATTTACAAGTGAAACAATTAAAAACAATGTATGTTATAGGAGGTATGTATAAATGTGCAATGAAGGCAAATGCAAGTACAAATGGCAATTGCAATGAAGGCAAATTGAAGGTGCAATGTAGCATGTGCAACCAAAATGCAGGGATAGCAGCAATGAGAATCCCGGGGTAGACATGTATATGTAACAACTGAAAACGTCCTTATCAAAGCAATGTCAGAGTCCAGTAGTACAAAGAGAGTAGTGCAACGAGGTTCCTGAGAGGCAGTACTAAGGGGTGGATGGGTGGGAATGGTTAGTGTTGGGTCACAGAGTTCAGCAGGGTTACAGTGGCTGGAAAGAATCTGTTCCTGAGCCTGCTGGTGTGGGGAACAAAGAGATCGGTACCACCTGCCTGATGGTAGGAGGGCAAACAGTTTGGGGCATAGATGTGAAGGTTCCCTGATTATGCCACGCGCCCTGTGCAGACATCGCTAGCGCTGGAGATCTACAATGGCTGGGAGCTGGGCACCAGTGTTGTGCTAGGCGGTTTTCACCACCCGTCGCAGGCCCTTCCAGTCGGCCACACGGAGCATCCGCCAAACTACACTGTGGTGCAGTTCATCAGAATGTTTTCGATTGTGCAGCAGTAAAAGTTCAAAAAGATATTGGGAAACAGAGGGGCTTTCTTCAGCCTTCTCAAAAAGCACAGGCGCTGCTGCGCCTTTTTGACCAGGGCTGAGGTGTTAAGTGTCCAGGAGAGGTCCTCGGAGATGTGAACACCCAGGAATTTGAAGCCGGCCACACACATCAGAAAATGACTATTCCTATAAGCAAATGTCATTCAGGGCTTGAAACTGGTTTAAACTGGGTGGGAGCCAGCAGTGGCTAAGGTCTTAAATAAGACCTAGGCAGAGCTGAACTCTGGTACTTCCACTGGCCAGTAGTTTAACTCATTAGATAAAACTGCCACTTTTTTTCGCTGGCTGCTCTAACCTACAACTCCATGATTAAAAAAAAAGATATTTGCACATGTACTACTTTTGGCAACAGACCGCATTCATGTGTAAAGACCTTCTGTGTAGGCAAAAATGATTGAGCCCAAGAGGCTGCTTGAAGCGCAAAAGTGAACTGGCTATAGGCTAGCAGTCCAACTTGATCTTTTGGTCTGTGTCCTGGGCTGTGTGAAAAAAAGTTAGAAGTTAATTAACAGGGGATGTCTCTATCCATTAATTAGTTTGCTCTTCCACACTGGTACACTGTCTGAATGCTGAGTTAATTTTATTTGTAAAATATGCACTCCGTGTAGGTAATGACAGCACCGTTAAATCAGATGCAAACTTCATCACTGTTTTTTTTGTACTGGACAAATGCAGAGAAAGCTTTAGCCCAGAAGAATCACTGGCTTGCTATGCTACTAAATGAATAGGAATCATGTACACATGATAATATCAGCTTTGGTAAGACTTCCAAAAATATATTCATTATATCGGGCAACACTATTTCAATTATGACTCTTGTGGTGCCAATTTGTGCATTTTCTCACATCAGCTGTCACAAATATGACTTCACTTTTTGTATGTTTTTGTGCAAATTGGGTATGAGACTGTGTGTGATTGTCAGGGCCTGACTGCAGGGATGGCTCTCTAGGCATCTCTATGTTTAGTTTTTTGGTTGTCCCCAATTAGAGGCAGTTGCCCTGCATTGTCCCTGACACACATACTTTATAGGCAACAAAATGAAGTGGCTCTACAATTTCCCCTAATATAGGCTTCATGGTTTCTGTCAACATCCTATTAGAGGCATGGGAATGAGAAAATGTTTCATGCCCCGTTCACATCGAGACGGAATTCCATTGGCAGTATTTAATTTCAGTCTATTTACTTGCCACGCTACTGGTTAGATAAGTGAACTGCAAAACCAGACATTAGTATTCTGATTTAGAGAGAGACATTGTCGCCTGTGCAAAAACATTGTGTAAAAACTATACTTGTAACTGCAAGATGAAGAACGTTAGGGAACACAACACATGCGAAAAGAAGGTCACTGGGCTCAAGATGCTTGTAAGGATGTCAACCCCAGTACATGTTTGTTATTGTCACCAATCAACTACATTACAACACAAATTAGAGGGGGCATCTTGCCCCCAATATCCCATCCTATTAGAGGGCATCTAGCCCCTAATATCCCAACCTAACATATATTACCACTTTACTTAAAAACAATCAACATCTTTTCTCAAAACAAGTGGATGATTTATTTTAAGACTTACCTACATGTACTGATTTACATTTTGTGTTTTTTGTTAGAATTAGGAAGGGGGAGCCTCTTAACCCAGGGGGTAACTTACCCATGTAAATAATAATCATGATAAAAAAGTTTTGCTGTGTTAACTTTGAAGTGCATCTTGTCATTAATGAATGTGCAATTTCATAGCTATTTTAATATTCACATTCATTTAAAAAAGTTACCCGTGACTTAACCTGCACCGGAGCAAGTTATTTCTAGATGCTGTTTCTATAAAAATGTACCTGGCTGTAAGGTGAACCACATTTATGTGACTGTTAATCTGCAGTTTCAACTTTGAGTTTATAAGAGTTACCAGGCTAACTCCTCAATCTTGCATCATAGTATACTCCTTATCTCCTTTCCCTCCTGTCTCCTCTGAGTGCAATTAATGTGGGGGGAAGGGTTCAACCCGGAAATGTTTTGTATGAAGAAAAAACTTGATTTCTGTGAGAGGTGAGATAGATAACACTGGGGAACAATTTTGAACTTAATTTCTGTTGAGTTGGATTTTTCACTTGATTTAGACTAAATTTGGCATGCTGATTTCAAAAATACAGTCAGTTTTGTTCTAGGACATCAAGTTTTTTCTTTACAGCTTACTCTGAATAGGCAAAATAGGCAAAAAAAAACAGAGGCAGCCATGAAATGAAAGAAAGGAGATAAATGTGAATACAAAATAAGTGGAACATTCACAAAAAAACATACATAAGGTCTGCTGACCCCTTGTATGCAGCCCTTTACGGACAACCTTTGTATACAAAGGGTTAGCTGACCTTATGTAAGTGTTTTTTTGTTTTTCTGAGCTTGTGACTGTTCAACTTATTTTGTATTCACATACTTATCTCCTTTCTTTCAGATCATGGCTGCCTCTGTTAGGTCTCGTCATAAGTGTCTAAACAGCCCTGATTCGTGAGACAAAGCGATGGTATTCTGTAGCTCAAAAGGTTGATGTGATAGAAAAAAAAACAGAGTCATTTTTGGATTCAGAGGCCAAAAGTTAGTCAAAAACAAGTGTCAGATCTAACTCAACAAAAATTGTGTTCCCTAGTGTAATTAGTTATACGTAGTGAGGAAGAGGAGCAGGATCTATCCCGGGAACTTTCCAGTCCGCCATGTGGGAATAGCATACATTGCTAGGTAGCCTAACTAGCTACATTACTTTTATAGCCTTTTTTTAACTAAATGTCAAGCTAACATGACTAATTGAAGATTATGATTAGGGAATAAATTATTGTGCACAGCGTCTGTGTGAGAAAATCCCTGCTTTGGAATAATTTGTTGGGTTTCATGGATACGAATAACATGGATGATGAATATATAGCATAAAAAACTGAAACAGGTAGGTAGGTGGTATTTGTCTTTTGGGAGGAAGATGCATGAGCATACTCTGCGTACTCTTGTAATATTAAACAGTTTATTGAAGCTGGACCCAAAATCAAATAAAAGCAAGAGATTGAAGTTAGGTAAAGGATTTATTATGTCTGGAGGCATGAATAAATTGGATGTTTTTTTTGCCAGTAATGGTTAATTCCAATCTGAAATAACTTCATAATGATGTCACATAAGCATGGACAACAATCACTGAGGAATGTTGACGACACTTTGTAGAATCACAAATCTAAAATCCATAACCTGAAGAATTCAGCCTGTTCTGGAGGCAAAGGTGTACGACCAGGTACTACATGACAGTTATTGGCACAAAGGAGAAGTGTTCAGGTAGCCTATCTTATGATGTTCCCACGTGAGATATGGGATCAGAAGCTTTTTCAAACTGAGACATGGTGGCTAGGCTTATGGAGATGTGCTGGGAAGTACATGTGAACTGTTGTTATTTGCAATCACAATTAGGGTTAGTTCAGACAGTCTACTGTCTGCTATCAGAAATCCCTAAATAAGCTTTAATAGACCTACATTTGTGTACATCATTTTCACCAAACTCCCTTTCTTATGCCCGTCTACAAAAGAAATTGCATGTAAAATGTAAACATTCACCGCAAGTCAATTTGCCTGGCTTGGAGGGCAATAAAGCATGCAGGTTTTATCTTTCGGGAAATGTTTGATACATATCTGAACCAATCTAGATTCAATTCCCCTGGACCTCTGACATGTTTTGGATTGGATATGGTCAACCTTGGATCCTACATTGACTTTATCATCGAAACGTCGGTCTTGTGAGTGTCGGTCTTGTGGGTGTTGATGGAAAACATGGATACAATTTGGCTTGGATTGAGATCAGAGTAGACCTCTACTTTATGCCTGTTTAAAAACACACTCTAGTTGGTAGGATTCCCCCATTTCAGTTTGTTCCAAAAAAAAGGAAATTGTCTATTTAGTGCAAAGGGTGTGTTCACAGCATTAAGAATTGAATTCTTACAGTCTCTGTTGATGACCTGCTTCACTGTCTGTTTGGCCGGAGACACATTGGATCTTTAACAATGTATGTGATTGCTGTTGTAGTCAGTACGGCGCCAGAAGCCTGGGACACTGACATTGTTCACAGAACAATAACTTATTAGTCATCCATGTAATATCAGGGGTCACCCTGTGCCCTTCACAGTTATTGGGACATGGGAACATTTTATCGTATTTTGGCACTGTACTAAAAATGCATATGAAATCTTACAATTACTGAGATTAAAGTATAGATCCTCAAATTTAATTTTAGGGTAATTATGTAAAGGAAGACCTCCACAGTGATTGATTGAAGTATGCTCACCATACTGAAGAAAAATGTTTCACAGGAACATTTTCTGGGAGGTAGGTATGGGTGTGTCAGCTACCACTGTCCACAGAAAACGTCCCTAGCCAAACTACAGAGGCCAATGAACACTGCAAGGTGTACACCACAAGTTTGCCTCAAAAATAGGATGGCCAGGTTACAGTTAAGTAAAAAGTACTTCAGACAGGAAATGCCGCATTGTTGATAAAAATAACAAATATCTACCAGCCCCTTAAATTTTTAACTAATTTCTCGATTAAAAAATGTATAATGTTTTATGAGATAATATATTTATTACAAGCTAGTAAAATGTAATTTGGTATATTGTTCTTTTGAGACACAAATGTTAAGCTCTCAGAAGGTTACCATGGTGATGGTACTACTTGCACTGATGCATGGAGGATGTCATGGCTTGGGCATGTATGGCTGCCACAAGAACCGGCTCACTTGTCTTCACTGATTATTTAAATTCTTTAAAATGTGTGACTAACATTTTCTGAATACATTTTTTATATGTGCTTTTCCATTGTGAATTCATGCAAACTTTCTTAACAAGCTACCAAATATTATAAGCTGACCGCATTGGTAAATTTTTTATTATAATAATCCGTATTAAGTACAGTAATTTGTTAAATTATAGTCATGTGTAAAACCATAGTATTATAATAGGTATAATACTATAGTTATTATAAATATTCTAAAGTACAATAAGTATTATAACAGACTGAGATAAGTGGAAATTTGAAAGGGGATGGCTAATGTTTTTCCGATGGCAGATTGGGAAATGCTTGGAAATCTTTTCAGAAAGTATAGATTGGATCAGCATTGTTTTTGCTAGTATTTTACAAAGGCAAACTAAGATAATACATGCTATTCTGGTGCACATCCAAGGGGTATTCATCATCAGTTATTTTTTACCTACAGGCATTTTGCCAGAGGAATTTGTAGATCAGGCTGGAATCTCACTTAAAAAAAGCCATACACTTTCTATAGACCATTGCACAACATATTTAAGCCAAGACAAGCTGGCTACAACCAGTCCCCCAGAGCCTGGTTCATATACAGTCAACTCAAGAAGTACAGCCGCAAGAAGTAGGGGAACTGTGGGTGCTGCAGCCCCCTTGACTTAGCCTCAGCACTTCTTGATGGGATTCTGGTAGTCTGTTTGTCAGTCGGTGAGACGCACATCATTTTGGCCAACTGGCACGCGTCAGCTGCCCGTACTCGAGGTTGATGAGCATCATAATGGCTGACGGGCACGAATCTCCAGTGCATTCAATGCCTGTTCAGTTCCACCACGCGATCAACCATTATCAGCACCCCCTGCTCAAAAGATCTTCCCACAGCCATGCTGGCACCCTTCTGAAATTGAGCATTCAAAAAAGGGAATGCAAAAAATAAACAACACAAATAATAAATCATATTTTGGCATCAAAATATTTCAACACAACAATTTCTCAAACACATTGATTTTTCTCTGTAAAACAAAGGCTTCCAAAGTATTGGCACCCCTAAAGAATATTTTGAATAAAACCAAACAAAGTGGAATCTATTATTAATTTCTATACTTTTTTGTTGGTCTCAGTCTACAGGAGCTGTGCTGATAACAGACACCTGTTCCTGTTTCCCTGAGGTATAAATATTAGGTCAAACGAATCTAAAATCCCTTTCACAATCGGTAAAACCAAAGAGCTTTCAGCTTAAAGGAGACTTGGTTGACGTACACAGATTGGGTTATAAACAAATCCATAAAGAGCTGAAAATACCAGTAAGTGCAGTCAGGGCAATGATAAAAAAATCATAAGTCTGGTGAAGTTACACATTTTTCAAGAAGAGGACACACAATGAGGACTATGCACGATGAGGGCACATGATGAGGACAATGCATGATGAGGACTATTCATGATGAGGACACATGAAGAGGACTATGCATGATGAGGGAACTATGCACGATGAGGACTATGCACGATGAAGACTACGCACGATGAAGACTACGCACGATGAAGACTATGCATGATGAGGACTATGCACATTGAGGACTATGCACGATGAAGACTATGCATGATGAGGACTATGCATGATGAGGACACACAATGAGGACTATGCACAATGAGGACTATGCACGATAAGGACTATGCATGATGAGGACAATGCACGATGAGGACTATGCACGATAAGGACTATGCATGATGAGGACAATGCACGATGAGGACTATGCACGATGAGGACTATGCATGATGAAGACACACGATGAGGACACACGATTATGACTATGCACGATGAGGACACGCAATGAGGACTATGCACGATGAGGACTATGCATAATGAGAACTATGCATGATGAGGACACACGATGAAGACACGGTGAGGACTATGCACGATGAGGACTATACATGATGAGGACTATACATGATGAGGACACGATGAGGACTATGCATGATGAGGACTATCCACGGTCAGGTCACACGATGAGTACACACGATGAGGGCAATGGTGAGGGAGGCAAAGAAAATTGGATCACAGTCTCAGAACAGCACAGTCTAGTGGAATTATGGTTTCAAAATGAACTGTTAGACGCCACCTCCTTGTCATCAAGCTCTTTGGAAGGGTTGCACATAAGAAAACCTTACTGAGCACAGCATACAATATGCAGTGCATGAACTTTGCCATGCATTAGTGGAAATACAGTCTGAACTGTGTGTTGTGGTCAGATAAGACCAAACTACAACCTTTCGGCCATGCACAAAATCATCATGTTTAGCTACAAAAGGGGACTGCATACAAGGAAAAGCGAAGCAGTGGAGCCATTCTCTCAACAACATTCCCTTTGACCATGACAATGCAGGATTGCCAGGTTCAAACATTTTTTTCTGGTTTTGTAAAGACCACAGACTGACTGGAGCCTTTTTCCCACCCTTGAAGGGAGGCTTTTCAAAATGGGATATGGTACTTCTTTTTAAAAATTCTCAGGAACTTGTTACCTGGTTTTTTTTGGATTGCAGAACAATGGTTGCTTCTGATGATTCCTCAGTACATGAAGAGCTGGATATCGCTATGAATTCTGGATATTGTTCTTTGCAGCAAGACATGTAGATTGCATCCAATTCAAGGTGCATACACCGCCACCTATTGGATGGGAGTGTACAGCCAATCACAATATTTTACATACCTATCCCATACATCCATGACCATCCATACACATAACCCACAGACTCTGTCATCGCAAACTACACCACAAAATTTAGCACACGGCCCATCCCCCACACACCCCTGCTCAACTCTTTTCACCTACACATGCCGCATTCATTCTTTCTTCCGACATGACTCGATGGGGGCGCTAAAGCTACTTCAGGGAGAGCTGAAGCACAACTAAATGTCACTTTCACAATCTTATCAGGGGATTCTGACAGTATGACCTGACAGTGCACCTCTTCTTCCCATGGTTATGTTACCAAGCATGGTTTTAGCGAATTATGTTAATTATTTATTTAACTGCATCTATCTATTCAGCCAAGAGCTCTGTCATGGAATGCTTAGTCAAATATAGCTTATTTCTAAAACCTCACATAAAGTTTTAATATAAATATTGCTATTATTGTTTTTGCTGTATATCTGTGGTTAATGCTGTTAGGGGTGGTGATGCATTTTAATGGCAGTCTTGATTATATACTGTAAATAAATCAATAAGCTTAGGGTAGCCTACATTGTTTAATTCCCTGTACAGTAATTATATTGAATTCTAGTGGTTTATTTTCTGAAGTCTTGTTAATGTCAGGCTGTAATGTAAAAATGTTTCATTGAATTTAGGCCTGCATTGAACACCACACAAATATTACTTGTAGGCCACATCATTTAAATCAAAAGCTATTTCTGTGAGAAAATGCTACAGGATTTGCTCTGTTGGTTTTGTTTGTGCCTCTTTTAGTCTCTTTTAGCCCTACATTATGCTCAAATAGCCATAAAAGCCTACTGACTACTGTCTTAAAGTGGATACAGCTGTAGTATGGGGGAACAGAGGTAAACCCCTTCGAATGCTACTGAGTGGACAGGTAGAAAAATTAGTGCAAAGAGGCTATGACCTACAAGATAATTTAATATCTAATAATCTGACTCCATATTGTTTGTAAACATAGGCAACCATAAATTACCATGATATACTGGAAGTTCTTAGAAAAGGTAGCTAATCTTTCGTCACAAGCCAAACATTTAAAAGATCATATGTTTCACAGCCTACGTTATCCTCAATGCTCCTCATCAGTCAAGTACAGAAAACAAGGGATGGTGTAGCAACCCGGGAACTCAGGGATGATCGGTCTGGTCACTTCGATTTACATATGTGTATGTGCCTATATCAGTTATCATAAGTGCCAATAAGGTGTAGGTTGTTTAACACGAACCATACGGTAAAATGGCGTGTGTTCCTAGGGCTAACAGAAGGTAAATATGCCCATGACTCAGGGATGACTAGACAATGTCATGTGTTCCTGGGCCTAACCAGACTGCTTTGAGAATCCAGGACTCAGGGACACTAAGACTGGTCGCATAGACTTACCTATGTGTGTGTAATTACCAGTAGTCCCACGAGCTTGAGTACGGAGATGAACGAGGAATGCCGTAGTAATCTATATTCCAAAATAATACAATTTATTTCAATCAAGTAATAAAGTTACAATACAAAACATAATCACACACCAACACGATTCAACGTTCTCCCAACTAGCCTAACAGTCTACTAATTATACCATAAGTATTTAAGACACTATAGCACGAAGGTATGCTAGGAGCTTCTGTTAAAGATAGACTCCAAGAACTAAGTCAGGCTTCCCTATTTATCCCCACCAAACTGACCACTTACAAACTCCCCCATTAGATCTATAATAGGATCACCTCACTTTGGCTAAAACAATGAAAACAAAGGAACTGGCATTCACACATTTACATATATTCAATTAGCACCATCCAAAGCTAGACACTTGGTCTTGCAGGAATCTTCATCCATAAACATTTACCTGTAACAAACCATACATAACATGTACAGCATTGAAACCTATTGGAGAGTTTATCCCTTTATGAGACACATTAAAAGACCAAACATCAATGAGGTTAATCCAACAAAAGTCATATTGCTACTTTGTTGATTTGTCCATCCTCACACCTGGTTTGTCTGAGCGGGTGGGGCTACCATGGCCCCTACCATGTATGTCCATTCCATTCAGGAAGCAAATAGGCCCATTGGGGTGAGATTAGGATGTTCCACTGAGTTGAGACACCAGATACCACGGCACCTTCACAAACCTTCCAAAACACATCTTTCATTGCACTACACAGCTTCTGTGTTCAGGACTTTTGTGTGCCGGATGTATCCTCAGATAGGAGATCAGACATTTGCGAAGCACCCCCAAAGTGGTGCTCCCATCAACCAAACATTAGAAAGCATGAATTCACAAAAAAAACATAAATATAACCAAATCAAGTTAGTTCTCTGATAATGTTTGCTTATGTTGTTGTTCGTGGACAACTGAGGTATAAAATGGATAAAAGCATTCACAAATGTTTGTGTTTATCGCTTTAAAAATGTAGTAGGCTGGGTGTCTTGTAAAAGCACTTTGTGACAACTGCTGATGCAAAAAGGGCTGTATAAATAAATCTGATTGATTGATAGTAGTTTTCTGTGAATTTATGTAATGGTTAGTTGTCCCTTATATGTGTCCCGAAGATATCCTTTTGTAGGGGTAAAAAACTCCAGGCCAATCTTAAAAGTCTGAAACTAGATTAAAAGTATGTACACATTATTGTAAAGTTATACACCTGTGTGATAGACTAAAAGCAGAGGACAGAAAATATGTTTAGAAAACTTTGAGAAAGTGCATGTAACGATTGCTAAATCTAAAACTAAGTTGTATAGTGCCATCCTCTGGCCTCAAATAAAACTATACATACATTTACAGTTGTGCTCAAAAGTTTGTATACCCTTGGAGAATTGGTAATATATGTACCATTTGCAAAGAAAACATGAGTGAGCAGGCAAAACACATATCTTTTATTTCTTATGGGATTCACATTCAACTCTAGGTCATAACAAAATGGCACAATCATAAAACAAAACATGGCAACAAAGAAAAAAATGAACTGACCCCTGTTCAAAAGTCTGCATACCCTTAATTCTTTATACTGTGTATTGCCCCCTTTAGCATCAATGACAGCGTGCAGTCTTTTGTAATAGTTGTTATGAGGCCCTGAATTCTTACAGGTGGTATAGCTGCCCATTCGTCTTGGCAAAATGCCTGCATGTCATGCAAAGTCTTTGGTCGTCTTGCATGAACTGCACGGTTGAGATCTCCCCAGAGTGGCTCGATGATATTAAAGTCAGGAGACTGTGATGGCCACTCCAGAACCTTCACCTTTTTCCACTGGAGAGTCAACTTGGCCTTGTGGTTAGAGTCATTGTCGTGCTGGAAAGTCCAAGAGCGTCCCATGTGCATCTTTCGTGCAGAAGAATGCAAATTGTCTGCCAGTATTTTCTGATAACATGCTGCCTTCATCTTGCCATCAATTTTCACAAGATTCCCCGTGCCTTTAGAGCTCACACACCCCCAAAACATCAGTGAGTCACCACCATGCTTCACAATGGAAATGGTATTCTGTTCACTATAGGCCTTGTTGACCCCTCTCCAAACATAGCACTTATGGTTGTGACCATAAAGCTCTATTTTGGTCTCATCACTCCAAATTACAGTGTGCCAGAGGCTGTGAGGTGTGTCAAGGTATTGTCGGGCATATTGTAACCGGGGTTTTATGTGGCATTGGCGCAGTAAAGGCTTCTTTCTGGTAACTCGACCATGCAGCTCATTTTTGTTCAAATATCGTGGTATTGTGCTCCTTGGGACAACCACACCGTATTTTTCTAGAGCAGCTTGTATTTCTCCTGAGGTTACCTGTGGGCTTTTCTTTGTATCCCGAACAGTTCTTCTGTTAGTTTTGGCTGAAATCTTTCTTGGTCTACCTGACCTTGGCTTGGTGTCAAGAGATCCCCGAATTTTCCACTTCTTAATAAGTGATTGAACAGTACTGACTGCATTTGTAAGGATTTGGATATCTTTTTATATACTTTTCCATCTTTATAAAGTTCCATTACCTTGTTACGCAGGTCTTTTGACAGTTCTTTTCTGCTCCCCAAGGCTTAGTGCCTAGCCTGCTCTGTGCATCCACATTAGAGCTAACAAACTCATTGACTATTTATATACAGCCACTAATGGCAATTTAAAAAGCCACAGGTGTGGGAAATTCACCTTTAATTGCCATTTTCACCTGTGTGTGTGTCACCTTGTGTGTCTGTAACAAGGCCAAACATTCAAGGGTATGTAAACTTTCTGTTATTATTATGATTTAAAAAGGAGCCAAACAACTATGTGATAATAAATTGCTTCATATGATCACTATCCTTAAATAAACAGTTTTTTTGCATGATCAGTCATCCAAAATTTCACAATTTCTGCCAGGGTATGCAAAATTATGAGCACAACTGTATTCATTCCATTCAACATACAGAGAAAACAAATTAAATGGGCCCTTTGCCATGTCACTAAAATTGGTTTTCATTGGTGAAGGGTTTCTGCCCATCTTCATCATGCTTTTTGGTCTCAAAAGATGAATACATTTTTGGGATACAAATTCAAAAGTGGGGATACAAATTCTTAACAAAAAATGTAAACCTCAAACACAAAACATAACAAGAAAACACTAAGGACATTCATCTGGAAACTTTGAATGTTTTGGAGTTTGATGATCCAGAAATTCTTTAGTAATAAAAAGTGTGTTCAATTTAATTATAATTCTAGTTAAAGATTACACCCATAAATGTACAATGTTGAAGAATTTTTTTTAATATAAAATTAACCTAATCATCCTAAACATTCCTATGAAAAACAACTGTTTAATAGGCTTGTGTGTGTCAGAGTCCACTAGTCCATGAAGGTGTATGGCAGCATCGCATCTGGAGGATGTGTGTACAATTGCTCTAGGAGAGGAAGCGACCCCTCATTAACTGAGTTGTTTTTAATAGGAAAACCTGTTTGTTTTCAACAAAAAAACTCACCCTCTTCAGGATTTGAACTAGAAGTTTACATATATAGCATCATAGAAGCACAGGAGTTACGTTTTTGTTAATTCTGATTAAGACAATAAGTGTAATCTAGTCTATTAACACTGTTAAATCCTAGCAGTTCAGTGCCCAGTTTGTTACAGCATGTAACACAATTTGGAAATGTCTGGATGTAAGGGAAATTGGAGTAAGAGTGAGGCTATTCTTCTGAATCACTCATTATTTTAACACTGGGGGCTAAGGAGGCGGTGGAAAATATAGTGTTGCTGGATGTAGAACACAGTGGCCCATAAATTGACACCATATTTAGACTAAAAACACACTTTAGATGAAATACTAAACACAGTATTTTCTACAATACATTCACTGCATGTTACAGATATGCTTTTTTTCCGCTATGAGGGAATATATATTTCATATTCAGTGACTTCCATTTTGGGCAAAATGGGGAGAGTATGGGGAGAGTAAAAAACCAGCAACACTTACTATTACAGAGCAGCCCACGATTTGACACCATATTCTGACTCTACACACTCTACAGTATTTCCTATAGCACATTTACTGCAGGACATGGAAACGTATTTTCCGTATACAGGGATTTACATTGGCATCATGTATTTGACCTTGGAACATGTTTTAAAACCCACTTTTTATGCACATATACTTAAATATGAAGAAATAGGACTAATTGTCAATGATGAGACAGTTATTTGTCATGAATCATGAATGTAGTTTTATGACACTTTTCTACACTTCGGCAGCTTGTATTTTGAAATATCCAAAGATTCCCTGAGCCGGAAGTGCTTTTCAATGTTGCTCACAAGCCTTATGTGAGGTAATGAATAGCATGATGCTGGCAACATTACAGATTCCGTAGCAACAATAAGACTTCCGGTTTTCGGATTTTGCCTTCAAAATAAAGGTCCGCGGTAAAACGCGATTTTAATAATATTAAATGAATCTATTTTGCCACTTTGCTAAGAGTATATTGTAAAAATGTATTGTAGGAAATGTTCAGGAGAGTGGATAGAGTAATTATATGCAAAAAAATCAAGGGGCACTGTGTATTTACAATTGTTGCTGGCATTTTACTCCGCCCATACCATTGGCCACAATGTAACTCAATGGATATGAAATACATTTTGACTCATACAGAAAAAAACTGTTCTATACGCCGCAGTAAATGTATGTAGGAAATGTTCAGGAGACTCTATAGAGTGATTATGTGCAAAAAAATCAAGGTGCACTGTGTATTTGCAATTGTTGCTGGCATTTTACTTTGCCCACACCTTTGGCCACAATGTAACTCAATGGATATGAAATACATATTCCCCTATATAGAAAAAACTTTTCTATACGCCGCAGTGAATGTATTGTGGGAAATGTTCAGGAGACTCTATAGAGTGATTATATGCAAATTAATCAAGGGGCACTGTGTATTTGCAGTTGTTGCTGGCATTTTACTCTGCCCATACCATTAGCCACAATGTAACTCAATGGATATGAAATACATATTGCCCTATATAGAAAAAACTGTTCGATACGCCACAGTGAATGTATTGTAGAAAATGTTCAGGAGACTCTGTAGAGTGATTATATGCAAAAAAAAATCAAGGGGCACTGTGTATTTGCAATTGTTGCTGGAATTTTACTCTGCCCATACCATTGGCCACAATGTAACTCAATGGATATGAAATACATATTGCCCTATATAGAAAAAACTGTTCGATACGCCACAGTGAATGTATTGTAGGAAATGTTCAGGAGACTCTGTAGAGTGATTATATGCAAAAAAAAAAACAAGGGGCACTGTGTATTTGCAATGGTTACTGGCATTTTATTCCGCCCATACCATTGGCCACAATGTAACTCAATGGATATGAAATACATATTGCCCTATATAGAAAAAAATATTCTATACGCTGCAGTGAATGTATTGTAGGAAATGTTCAGGAGACTATATAGAGTGATTATATGCAAAAAATCAAGGGGTACTGTGTATTTGCAATTGTTGCTGGCATTTTACTCCGCCCATACCATTGGCCACAATGCAAATGACCGCATATGAAATATATATTGACTCATACAGAAAAAATTATTCTTTACTCCGCAGTGAATGTATTGTAGGAAATGTACAGGAGACTCTATAGAGTGATTATATGCAAAAAAATCAAGGTACACTGTGTATTTGCAATTGTTGCTGGCATTTTACTCCGCCCATACCATTGGCCACAATGCAAATGACTGCATATGAAATTTATATTTCCCTATATAGAAAAAACCTTTCTATACGCCGCAGTGAATGTATTGTAGGAAATGTTCAGGAGACTCTATAGAGTGATTATATGCAAAAACATCAAAGGGCACTGTGTATTTGCAATTGTTGCTGGCATTTTACTCTGCAGATACCATTGGCCACAATGTAACTCAATGGATATGAAATAGATATTGCCCTATATAGAAAAAAACTGTTCGATACGCAGCAGTGAATGTATTGTAGGAAATGTTCAGGAGACTCTATAGAGTGATTATATACAAAAAAAATCAAGGGGCACTGTGTATTTTCAATTGTTTCTGGCATTTTATTCCGCCCATACCATTGGCCACAATGTATCTCAATGGATATGAAATACATTTTGCCCTATATAGAAAAAACTATTCTATACGCCACAGTGAATGTATTGTAGGAAATGTTCACTGCGGTGTATAGAACAGTTTTTTCTGTATAGGGCAATTTGAATTTTATATCTATTGAGTTACATTGTGGCCAATGGTATGGGAGGAGTATAATGCCAGCAACAATTGCAAATACACAGTGCCCCTTGATTCTTTTGCATATAATTACTCTATCCACTCTTCTGAACATTTCCTACAATACATTCACTACAGTGTATAGAATAGCTTTTTTTGTATAGGGCAATATGTATTTCATATCCACTGAGTTACATTGTGGCCAATGGTATAAGCGGAGTAAAATGCCAGCAACAATTGCTAATACACAGTGCCCCTTGATTTTTTTGCATATATTCAATCTATAGAGTCTCCTGAACATTTCCTACAATACATTCACTGCAGCGTATAGAATAGTTTTTCTGTATAGGGCAATATGTATTTCATATCCATTGAGTTACATTGTGGCCAAAGGTATGGGCAGAGTAAAATGCCAGCAACAATTGCAAATACACAGTGCCCCTTGATTCTTTTGCATATAATCACTGCATAGAGTCTCCTTGACATTTCCTACGATACATTCACTGCGGCGTATAGAATAGTTTTTTCTGTATGAGTCAATATATATTTCATATCCATTGAGTAACACTGTGGCCAATGGGATGGGCGGAGTAAAATTCCAGTAACAATTGCAAATACACAGTGCCCCTTGATTTTTTTGCATATAATTACTCTATCCCCTCTCCTGAACATTTCCTACAATACATTCACTGCTGCTTATAGAACAGTTTTTTCTGTACAGGGCAATATGTATTTCATATCCATTGAGTTACATTGTGGAAAAAGGTGTGGAAAATATTGTGTTGCTAGATGTAGCACACCATTCCCCATGATTAGACAGGTGTGTTTTACTCTACACATTCTCCTGAACATTTCCTACATTGCTTTCTCTGTGGAATATTCAATAGTTTATGAGCTATGAGGCAATATGTATTCCTTATTCAGTCATTGGCATTGTCTGAATTTTGCCCTTGGAACGTGTTTTGATACCCACTTTTTATTGAAATTACTCTTAAATATGATCATATATGAATTGTTGTCAATGTTTTGAGAGGTACATTTTCTTAAACAATTAATAAACTCAATTCATGTCAGTTTTGAAGTAATACGTTGGTCTCTTTTATTTAGAAAATTTCCTAATTTTCGTGACCCGGAAGTGTTTCTTTAATGTTGCTCACAAGACACTGATAGTAATGTCTCCACCGGTTTTATTCAACTTCAACGATGCAAAAGATGCATTTACAGTACGAACTTTAAAATATATATATATTGTATTTCAGAGTATTACTATGCTTGATCGAACATTTCACTAACTATGTTCTGGTAGGAAAGCTTGCAATAACTTTGCAAGCCAGCATGATTTAGTAGCTCAACATTAGCTGGCTAGCTGTATAGCTTGGTAGCAAGCTAGAAATTATTAGCATAATTGCTATGTGTACAGTAGTATTATTTCGCTTTGTTTGAGCTGCGATTAGTGTTGGTTGACTGAAATAACGGCGTCAAATACAGTTAATTGTTTTATTAAAAATATCTCAACGTATTAGATACGCATACTCATACACACATGATCGTTTTTTGTAAATGTTTCGTTGTAATTGAGTTTAATTGGCTAAAGAGAACTTTAACGTAAATACTTGGCTAACATTTTCCTTTGTTGTTGACATTGTTATAACCCTAATGTAGGCCTCAACAAGAAGTGCTTTGGACAACAAAACCAGCAAACCTCTGATAAATGCTTTCAACCAGATCACTGGAAAGTAGGTTAAGTTAATACATAACTAGCTAGCTCAATTATTTCTAGGCATGTCTCTTTTGTCCTCACCATGACCGTCTGCCTTCCTGTCCCTCTACAGTGAGACAGAGAAGAAGACCACTCTTGACCAAGCTCTGAGGCAAGTCCTGGAGGAACAGATTGTAAGTTGTGCGTGCGTGCGTGCGTGCGTGCGTGCGTGTGTAAAAATATACATTGTCATTGTCACAATTGTGAAAGTTATAGCTGTCAAGAACATTTTCACTTTTCCTCCTTCTCTTTTACAGGTGGAAAAGAAAGCGCTCGTTGATGAGTACCTCTCTCTGATCTATCTCAGCATTGATGGAGTCACTGAAGGTTAGCAGCAGGCTCAGTGAGGCTTAACGTCTCTTCAGAACATTGCTAGATATACTTCTGTTCTAGCTCCGTATTGTTTCATTAACATAGCTACATGCCATCAACACATCACTGAGTAATTGAATAGTAAATTCACTTGTCGATTCAGGTATCTGTTCTGCCACCACTCCTTTCTTACTGTTGGGAGATGTTCTGGACTGTCTTCCTCTGGACCAGTGTGATAAAATATTCTCTTTTGTTGAAGAGAATGTTTCCACTTGGAAGTCTGTGAGTATCTCAGTTTGTTTCTGTTTTGTTTTTAAAGTGTAACTTTAGTAGTGTTACTTGGTGATGATTTCCTTACAAAGAATATAAGAATATTGAGGGAACAACAGCAATAGAATTTTCTCCTCTGCCTTTTAGAACTCCTTCTACACTGCTGGGAAGAACTACCTGTTAAGGATGTGTAATGGTGAGGATCTAGTTGTTTGTATGTTGGTGCCTTGATATATGCAGGCATTACATCATTAAACTTCATCTGACCCTGCAGATCTTCTGAGGAGGTTGTCCAAGTCTCAGAACACGGTCTTCTGTGGGCGCATCCAGCTGTTCCTTGCTCGTCTCTTCCCGCTGTCTGAGAAATCAGGTTAGAGGATTAAATCAGTCTGTCACAACAGGAGCTAACATTGTTCATGATTAGTGATGAAAGTACATCTGTGACCATCTGTGTTTCTGTGTGTCAGGTCTGAACTTGCAGAGCCAGTTTAATCTGGATAACATCACAGTGTTCAACAAAAATGAGCAGGAGAGCACTCTAGGCCAAAGGGTAAGGCTTTATTCTAAGGTTTACAGATACTGTATAGTGTGTGAGCTGTTGAATTATATTCTAGATATAACCCTTTGCACTCATTCTCTACCTGTTTCCTGTGTTATATTCTACAGCCCGCAGAGGAGAAAGAAGATGGGATGGAGGTGGAAGAGGGTGAGATGGGAGATGAGGAACCCGGTGCACCTGCACCATGGTGTGTAATGAGTCCTTGTTTTATCAGTCAGTGCTTGGAATCATCAGTGGCTCTTCGTGAACATGGCTATTACACTGAGCCTTACGCTGACACTTCTTTTGGGCCGCTTACTAAAACCAGTTTCCTCCTATGATGTTGCTCTGTTTGTTCATAGTTCCATCCCCATTGACTACAACCTGTACAGAAAGTTCTGGACACTGCAGGACTACTTCAGAAACCCTGTTCAGTGTTATGACAAGTTCTCCTGGATGACGTTCCTTAAGGTGACTCTTCTGCCCGTCGTTTCCACCATAAAACGTTATCAGCCATGTTAAATCTGAAGTCCTCTACTAACAGGCCTCCAAGTTGGTGTAAGAGGCTTTTTCGTATTAACCAAGCTGATCACCACTGTCTAGGTTTGAGCCTGGACAGTGCCGTTAGGTGATGGACTGTGGAAATTAGGCCAGCATCACCTGGGGAGGGGTATACCTTGTCAGCAAAGACTTGTCTTATTTCATCCCACACTACTGAATTCTTCAGGAGATTTGAGCACCTGTAAGGCTATCCTATGTGCTACCAGTGTTGGGGGAAAAAGCCAAATAGATTGGCACAAATGTTTAGTAGGTTTCCGGAATCGTCAGCTCTCCCAAATCCGTTGGGAGTCACTGTGATGTGATTGGGCTGTAGATTAAATTGGATATGATGAAATTGGGAAAATTAAAGAAACAAAATGGATGACAGAATTGGATTATGAAGCACACAAAAAAAAGAAACAGGAACTTTCACTTTCACAACTGAATGTCTGACATTTTAGCCCCAGAGTGCATCTTTAACAAAAATGTTCTGGCTACTTGTCTTCAGTATTCGGATGAGACGTTGGCAGTGTTTAAGAGCTTCAAGCTGGATGACATGCAGGCTTCAAAGAGGAAGCTGGAGGAGCTGAGAACAGCAGGAGGAGAGCATGTCTACTTTGCCAAGTTCCTCACCAGCGAGAAGGTTACCTTTGTCATCCTCCTAATCAATTAAGAATAGTGTTAAATGTGTGCGTGCATGGTTGAGTCTGACAACATGGCAATGGGGATGTACAGAACAACTGGATGTAGCATTGGGGTGGTGTACATCACCTTGCATCCCAAATAACGAATAATTATTTGTTGAGTTTGCGCCTTGTCTTGCACTCGCTCACATGCTGATGGCCTGTTTTCACAATCTAGCTAATGGACCTGCAGCTCAGTGACAGTAACTTCAGACGACACATTCTCCTGCAGTACCTTATTCTGTTCCAGTACCTCAAGGGACAGGTCAAGTTCAAAAGGTGAGATGGCCTAAAAAGATGACCCTGCCCTGTACCACCATAACCTCTGTGAGGTTGTACGAAATGTAGTCTGTATAGCGCGAGAAGACGTAATGGTCGAAATCAGTAATGAGCATTTGACTGCTGTTTGTCCTCTTATTGAAGTAACTCTTGTTGCTACAGCTCCAGTTGTGTCCTAAATGATGACCAGTGTTCTTGGATGGAGGAGACTACCAAACTGGTGTACCAGGTGTGTGGGTTTTCTGTCTCTCTAGTCCATAAAATGTACAGCACATTATTGGGAATGTTGTTCTAACCTGTCATCATGTAGCTTCTCAGAGAGATCCCACCTGATGGAGACAAGTTTGCCACCATGGTCGAGGTAAGATTAGTCTGAAATGAATGTTTTGGTATTCCGGACTTTTAACACAGCCCACTTTATTACAAGCTGAGGTGACAATTCCTCTCATTTTGACAGCATGTCCTAAACACAGAAGAGAACTGGAACTCATGGAAAAATGAGGGATGTCCAAGTTTTGTGAAGGACCGGTATGTCAAAATTCATAAAGTGAAGTTCATTATTTTGTGTTTATGAAAATATTAACAGTCAGAAGTCCAAATCTAAAATGTGATGATAAACCCCTCAGACCAGTAGATGATAAACCCAAGAGACCCACGAGGAAAAGACAAGCTCCAGAAGACTTCCTGGGAAAAGGCCCTGACAGAAAGGTCTTCATGGGAAAGTAAGTAGCAATACTAACTTGTCCTCTAAATAGCAGTGATAACTGGAACATACTTGTCATGTCTTCACCAAAACCATAGGTGGCGTATGTCCAGTAGGATCATTTCACAGGGAGGCAATGGCAAATAAATTGTTTTATGGAACTTTTTTGTTAGTTGGAATGCAAACGATGCTGAATCCCAAATAAACCACTTCACCTTACCGTCCACCCTCACCCCTCCATTTATGGGTTTCACATGCCTCTTGCCTCTGCCATTTGCATGTATCCCAAAGCTAAAAGAGTAAAAATGATCAAGGGTGTAGGGACTAATTAGACCAGCCAGTGGCCCCATCTAGCGATTGTAGAAAGAGGCAGGCCACAAACCAGGTTTCACAAGCCAAGTGGAATCCAATAAGACGAAGAACAATCTGCTGTGGTACACATTACCAGGGCACACGCTGCACACTCAAGGAGCTGCCCATGTTGTGACATGAAATGACAGTTGAACAATCAGTCAGCTGCATTTGCATTAACTCTGGTCTTGCTTTAATTTGTTTGTTTTCAGTGATGAACTGACAAGACTTTGGAATCTGAACCACGACAACATGGCAGCTTGTCAGTCAGAGAGCAGGTGAGGGATATTATATCATGCATCAGCACTGCAGCTGGCGACCTACCATAGCTGCAAGGCTTTTCTAGTAGAACTTGCATTTAGCTGTTCACCTAGTCCTGAAACATCATTTCCAAATGCAACACCACGCCCATGGGCCGTAGTTTATTCTCCACATAAAAACTGCTAAACTGAATTGAGGGATTCGTTCTGATTGGTGCCAGAACACACGCAACTAAAGCTACATTTTGAAAGTAAGTAATTGGCTTTGATACTCTGATGTTCAGAGGTGATCCAATTGCAAAATACATTAAGTACAACCCTCCTGTTGATATCATCTAACTAAACGGCAATGAAACAAGTCATATTGAAATTATTAGCAAACAATGGTGCAGCGTAAGACCCTTTTGGGGCAATTTATCTTGTCCACAGGGAGTTTATGCCTTCACTGGAAGAGTTCTTTGAAGAGGCTATAGAACAGGCTGACCCAGCCAACATGGTGGAAGACGAATACAAGTATGTGTATAGTGTTTATTGGAACAGATGATTGTCAAATGTCCTAAGACTTTATTAATTGTCTACAGAAAGATTCTTCCATCTAAACGGTGTTCTGGTGCAATATTCTCCACAACCTGACTCATGTAGGGTGGTGCGTAACTCAAACTACGGCTGGCGAGCCTTGCGTCTGCTGTCCAGGAGGAGTCCTCATTTCTTCCAGCCTACCAACCAGCAGTTCAAGAGCCTGGCTGACTACCTGGAGAGCATGGTCATCAAACTGGCCAAGGAGCTGCCGGTGAGGGGTCTGAATGGGGTTGGCCCATGGGTGCCTGGTAAACAATTACTTTAGTGATCGTGTAGGGTTTACCGTATCTCCACATCAATCTCTTTTGTTCTCTTTGCCCTGTCATCACAGAAGGACCTTCCGTCAGAGGAAATAAAGACAGGAGAGGAAGACGACGAAGACAATGGGGACACCCTTCTCAAAGAGAGCAACGACAGTGAGTTTTAACTTCATCGATCTAGTGTAATAGTTCTAGATTCTATATTTCCAAATATACAATGAACTCTTAATATTTTAAATTTGACAAAAGACACAAACATTCGCCGACTGAATTCCATACCTCCAGGTCCAAGCATGCAGACCAAGGTGGTGTCCAACCAGCAGATGGATGAAATAGCAGCCAAGCTGGGTGCCCAGTGGAAGACCCTGGCTAGTCAGCTGGAGATCAAGGCAGCAGAGATCCGGGAGATTGAGACAGATAGCGAGGACGTGGACATGCAGGCCAAGCTGCTCCTGGTGGCCTGGCAGGACCGTGAGGGGACCCAGGCCACAGTGGACAGCCTGATCACAGCCCTCAACAATGCCGGCTTCCCTAAGATTGCAGACATCCTGAACGAGACATAGAAATAATCATTCCCCCATTCCTCTGTTTTTATGGACCTGTTTCTGGTTGTCAAGGCCCTCCTTTTGTCGGTCCATCTTTCTTGAGAACATTTGTGTTGTTGTTTTTTTTGTTAATAAAAGCTCTACTTTGACCAGCAGCTCCATTCATATGTTTAATTTAACTTATACAATGTCCTGTGAATGATCAAACTGTATATGACAGGGATGAGACCATATACCACGGGTACCTTTTTAGGTAAGCCAATTGAAAATCACTTACCTAAAAAGGTACCTGTGGTATATGGTCTCATACCTGTCAAAAAACCTGGCCATATGCATTAAATTGCAATAAGACAACCCACTGAACAACTATGCCAAAAATTTAAGACTATGTAGTGCTCTCTAGAATTATTGGCACCCTTGGTAAAGATGCCACACATTGCTTTTCAAAACCCTTGACCAATTCTCAACTCACTAATGGTACATTGAAATTTTGTTCTGTTAGGTATTTTAAAACAGACCAAATCTGTTATTGTAAGGCAATATGTTGGGAAATATTAAAAATGTGTAGCCTCCATTTGGTCACTGGAATATCCAAACACTTCATATTATTTTGTACCCTTTTCTATACATTTGTGTTACTTCATCTGTTACTGTAGAATGCTTTTTGGTCTTAATTTTAGATTCAGACTGATGAATAATCCTTCAACAGCAAGGTTTTTATCCTGAAAATTTGAAAGGAAATGTAATGGTTGACCGATATTGAATGCCTGTGTTTTAAAATAAAACAGAACTAAATGTTTGTGTACCATTTAATGTTCAGTAAAATAATAGCATTGGTCATGGGCTGGAATACTTTTGCAAGGACACTATATCAGTGGGAAGATACTTCTATTAGAAAATAATCCCTAGAGGTGCCAAAATCCAAATTCTGTTTTGTGTTATGTAATGCTCATATAGCGAGTGACAGTAGACTTCGGTTCATTGATTAGTCTCCTACCACCTTGTCTTCCTCGTCATCTGCATTTTATCCAAAGGATCCCATATTGCATAAGGCTGTTCCTCAGCTGACTGCATTGAAATCACCACACCTAGCTGTTAAGAGAATTTATCAACTATCCAAAGCAATTAAGTGTTGATGCCTGCAGTGGCTCTCAAATGTATTCACCCCCTTGGACTGTATTGCAACATGAAATCAAACTATACAATCTAAAAATGTATGTTTACTGGAGCATATGGTTACTTCAAACGGAAACTTAGAGGTAACCCCCTGAAGTTATTTCAAAGATCCCATTTAGAGGCGGAAAGTTGCCAAGAATCTCTTGAATGATCCTCCAGGGGATGCTGTTTCCAAACCTTTGCTGTGTGCATGTCAGATACTATAATCCTGTGACAAAACACACCACAGAAATGCAAACTTAGTATTCATTTGGGGTTGAATCCTATCCAAATATATTTCAGTTTTTGATTTTTTTATATTTTAATTATACAAAACGGCCCTTAAACTTACAGGGCGTGGTGTAGAAAGAGGGGGAGAAATCCTAACTTAAATTTATGAAACTCTTGACACTGACAACGAAAAATATGAAAAAGATTAAAAGGTTTAGAATTTCTTTAGGCACATTACATTCCATGAATGACAAAAAAAAAATCACAGCGTTGTTTGGAATAACAGTTTATTTTCACCATTTATGAAAAGCCACCATTCAATAACTTAGTACAGATAGACAGCGCTGACCGTCGTAGGTGGCAGGGAGGTGATCTGGATGACTGCATGTATGAGCGAGAGTGAAGCACTAGTCACACAGTGTCGGAGCAGAGATAACCGCTCATATGATTAGTAACCACCCCAACTACAAAAGGACAAAAGCAATGTGCAAGACCTGTGTTTCACCAACAGTGTTTCCTTTTGCCAGAGACAGATCTCACAGGTAAGGGGCGTAAGCATTGGTTATTGTTTGAGAAGTTGGTACTCTAGGTGAGGGGGTCTCCAATAATAATTTGAATGAAAAGTTCAGGTTATCTTGAACGACACCTTGGAACATACTCTAGCTTGGCCAAAGACTTTCCTGTACAAGCTGATTAGTTATACGACTACAGAGAAGTACTGTGACATGAGCACCATGTTCAAGGATTTAAAAAATATACAATGTGTATAAAACATTTAATTAATAAAACTACAGAACTAGATCTCTTAAAACCTTCCAAGGATCCAGTCCAGAGATTGCCCTGCACTATAATAATAAATGGTTTAAAACCTTCCAAGGATCCAGTCAAGAGATTGCCCTGCACTATAATAATAAATGGTTTAAAACCTTCCGTTGGTAGAATAACTACCTCCACTCATGTTGACGCAGGATGGGTTCAAAAGCATCTGTCAAGAAGTTGTAAAAACAAAACAAAAAAAATTAAGGTAATCAATTTTTAAAGACACCCAGAATTTATTGCACATCTATGCAGAGTAGACAGTGCTTGGAAATGGCATGTGTTGGTTTGATATATTTGTTTTGCGTTAAGTTGGTTACTGATGCTCTTCTTCAAGTATTTCCAGCCGTCGGGGTCCATACAGTAGAACGTATGCTATATGCCAGTCTCCTCCACCGGACAGCCTCAGTATATCCTCTGGAGAGACCACGCTCACCTTGTCATCATCGAACTTCACCCATTCATCTATGCAGGCGAAGCACGGATGGATTGACAAAATTAGTAATATCATTCACATACACACCGATAAAAAATAGACAAGTTTAAGTAGAGTAGTTTGTATTACTCCAGTAGACTCAGTGCCGCACAAAGTGAAACGCAACAGAACACCGACTATTACGACAACTAAGCGTGCAGCACAGGGCTAACACTCTCTGCTGTTTTGGTCCTGAAGACGTGTTACAGCAAATTAAATTCCTGTGTTTAAATGAAGGAAATGTGCTTTGGACCAAGGGTGCCCTTCTCTTAAAGCTATTGCGGTTACCTTCTTTCCTCTTGACCCAGGCGACGTAGTGTCCAGAGGAGCTGGACCTGCCCTGATGTGTTAGCACTCCCTGCAGGTCATAGTAACCACTGTTGTTGGAGCCGCGGTCTGCAGGGAATAAACAGGCTTAGAAGCACAGTCCTTAAGTGACTGTGTAACCCCTGAAATATGTCACCGTTCCCGCGTTTTAACACAGGCAGGCCCAACACTGACATTATTTTTACTTTTAACCAGTCAGACCACATCCGCGCTGAAAGAGCAACCAAAGTGAAACGGAAACATCAGAATAGGTCTGCCAGTGTAAACGCAGCCTAACTGACTGATGCAATATTTGTAAAGACAGGCCACAAATTCATTAGTAAAAAAAAAAAAAAAAAAAACCAACCATCCTCAAATGAAAAGGGCTCATATTTCACTTCTTTTGGTTTGTCTCCCACTTTCTTCTCCACCTGTTTGATGTGCAAAGGGAATAATGTAAACTACACACACTATAAATCCTGCTTAATTCTTTGAGATGATCACTCACTCCGCACTACATTACTATATTTGGTCAGGGGTCTAAAAATATCGGAGGTTTAGGTTATTTTTTACCTTCTGTGACTGCTTCTCCAGCTTCTTATCCTCCATCTCCTTGAACTTTGATCTGACTCCCACCATTTTGTGCTGCAGCTCAGGGGTACACAGCTCATATACATCAAGCATCAGTGGGAACTTGACGTCCTGGAACATGACATTAACAGGGACAGGTATGAGTACATGCAGTCTCGTAATAGTATTCTGAGGATACTCCTAAAGCATCAGATCTACCTTTAGGACTTTGGCATTGACAGACTCCTTCTCTTTGTAGAAAAAGCGAACCATCTGAATGGTCAGATAGGCAGGGAGACGGCTGACTTTAGACTAGACGAAGGAAGGGAAACAGAGTGAACTTCCAAATAGCAAAAAGGACAAATGCTACACAACTTCACTGGTTTACAAAGTTTTTAGGGGCCGACATCAGACATACAGATTTTATGTACAGAGCATTTCTTTGCAAAGACGGTGACAGCTTGGTGATTTCTTCCTGCAGTCTCTGTAGAGAAAGAAAGACATGGGATTAGATCAGTGTTGCCATGGTGACAGACCGTGTGTGTGTGTGTGTGTGTGTGTGTGTGTGTGTAATAGGGGTGTGCCATATTTGTGAAGGGTGTTCATCATAGTGGTATCTGTAATCATATCTGTATTATCCCACTTGGTAGTCGGATTTACTTGTGATCAGAAAAACCCGGGAACTGGTCTTCGAATGCCGATAAAGCCTATGACTACGGATTACTTCGCTACCACTCAGACCACATCAGGAGCCTATTTCTGAGTGAATCGCCGTTCCCTCACACAATTACGCATTGCTATAACGCAAACAAATTATCCAGACAGCTGTTCAACATTTGTGCGTGTGTTACTACTCACCAGCCTGAGGCCAGTGGCCAGGTACTTGACCTCCTGGTTGATGAAACAGCTGAGTTGGAGCTGGCTCTCTTTACCTTTGGCTGGCTCCTCATCCTCAGACTCTGTACATTTCATGCTGAGGTGAGGGATTAAGGAAGGAACATACAGAGATAGAGCAGACATCTTTGGAAGCATTTGTTAAAATACTATACAAATACAGAAACCTAAAGCCATTCCAGTGGAGCTCAAACTGGATGTCATAATCAAAAGCCATTCCAGTGGAGCTCAAACTGGATGTCATATTCAAAAGCCATTCCAGTGGAGCTCAAACTGGATGTCATATTCAAAAGCCATTCCAGTGGAGCATACACTCAAATTGAATGTCATATTCAAAATGCATTCCAGTGGAGCATACACTCAAACTGGATGTCATATTCAGAGTGCAAGGATACGTAGTCTCATACTCCACTCCAAAATATTGGTCAATGAAGTTCTTCTTAACAGTGGCGGCAGCAGCTCCACTTTCAGTGTCAGTCTGTGATAGAAAGAAGGGAGATTTAGGAGAGATACTCTGTACAGCCACCATGACGGCTTATATACTCGCTTATAGGGATGGAGTGAACGGTTATTTTGGGTCAGGGATAGTTTTTTGTTGTATTTTTTCTGCTGGATTGATCAATCAATCACTCATTTTTATTTTTGGGGACAAAGGGGGCCTCTTCTGGTTGAATGTTGCCACCGTTGATCAATACATCCATAATAAACAAAAATTGTTGTGCACTCAGTTGGTCCAGAGCTGCCACAATCTATAGTGTATTTGGAAAGTATTCAGACCCCTTCACTTTTTCTACATTTTGTTACATTATAGCCTAATTCTACACTGAATTTATAAAAATCTAGACATAACACCTAATAACAAAACAGAAAAAAAGATTAAAGAACTAAATATCAAATCAACATATAGCTCCGGAAAAAATTAAGAGACCACTGCACCTTTTTCTTTCCTTTCCAAAAAAGTCGAAAAGGAAGATTGTGAGTGAGGAACAGAAGAGTTAAAATTAAGAGACCACTGCAAATTGAACACTTCTGTTGCTCACTCAAAGCTTTCCTTTTCAACTTTTTTGGAAAGGAAAAAAAAAGGTGCAGTGGTCTCTTAATTTTTTCCGGAGCTGGAAGTATTCAGGACCATTGCAGACACTCGAAATTGAGCTCAGGTGCATTGTTTCCATTGCTCAGTCTACCTGTGGTAAATTCAACTAGTTACAAAGATTTATATAGGCAAAGACCTGTCTATAGATATTCCCACATTCGTCAGAGCAAAAACCAAGCCAAGAACACAGGGACATCCATCATTCTTAAATGTAAGAGATTTGGAAACAACAGAATTCTTTTAAGCCAAACTAAGCAATAGCGGGAGAAGGCACAAGGCACATGTTAGCACGCTTGGAGATTATCTGGCCTCATGGATTGATCCCTTTTGGCCTGGAGAAAACTAGGCACCACCCATCAACTTGCCAATTTCATCCCTACAATGAAGCATGGTGGTGGTAGCACAAAGCTGTGGGGATGTTTTTCAGCAGAAGGGACTGGGAGACAAGTCAGGAGTAAGGGAAAGATGAATGGAGCAAAGTATAGATCGATCATTGATGAAAACCAGCTCCAGAGCGCTCAGGACCTCAGACTGAGGCAAAGGTTTGCCTTCTATCAGGACAACGAATCTAAGAACACAGCAAAGACAATGCAGGAGTGGCTTTGGGACAAGTCTGTAAATGTCCTTGAGTGGCCCAGTCAGAACCCAGACTTGAACCCAATGGAACATCTCTGAAAATGGCTGTGCAGCAACATTCCCCATCCAACCTGATAGAGCTTGAGAGGAGCTGCAGAGATAAATTTGAGAAACTCCCCAAATACATGTGCGCAAATACAGCTTGCAGCTTCATACCCAAGAAGACTCAAGGCTATAATCGATGCCAAAAGTGCTTCGGCAAAGTTCTGAGTAAAGTGGTCTGAATACTTATATAAATGTGGTATTTCTATTTCCTTTCATACACTTCCAAAAATGTCTACCCGTTTCAACCTGTTTTTGCTTGGTCAATATGAAGTACTGTGTGTAGATTGATGAGGACAAAAATGTGTTCAATTCATTTTAAAATAAGGCTGTGAATGGGTCTGAATACTTCCCAAATATACTGTATATTTGCAGACAAATATAGTACATCTTTTACACACCCTGATTTCTGGGTGATTCTATTATTTCTTGTTTTTAGCATCTAGTACCTAACCCAACCTGAAGACATAACGCATTAGGAAACAAAATCTTAAATATGAACCAAAATAGAATTGTTTAATTAGATAACAGTCGTGCAGGGTTTCCCAACCTGCCATTAGAAAGGGAGGACATCCGATTGCTTATCGCCTATTGTAACAAATTACCGTCTGATTCTGATCACTGACCAATCAATTGGTGAATCACTACACACATACCTCCATGGGAGTTTCTGGTTCTTCTGGCTCCAACTTCTGTTGAAGGACTCTCATCATCTGCAACCAGCACTCGTTGGCATCCTAGAGAGGCGCAGTCATTGACAGATTAAGTCCCTTTCTACTTGTCTGTTGAATTCTTTCATGGAACAAAGGCCAGTAACATAGATGCGTGTTTTTAAACCTCCTTGGCTGGTTGAGAGCAAAGTACAACAACAACGTGCTACAAAAGCCCTCCCCCTTTCTCTCACATATATGTGAAGGATAATGAATTGTGAAATGACGTATACATTTCATGTGACAGGTTTTGGATCTTGCAGCCATTAGCTTAGGCTACTACATGTAAGCCCTGCTGATGGACAGAGCTCTCAGAATTAAACCATAAAATTGTTACGACCAAAAATATATCAAATAAGATGTATACATATCTCACAACTGTTTATATTTCACAAACGCAGTATGTTCGCTGTTACAGAATAGAGCATGTAATGTTAAGTGTGCACTTTGAAAGGCCATCAAACACCAAGTAAGTGTGATTGAGGATCAAACACTTTAAAAAATAACAGAAAATCTTTCTATGGTGTTGTTTTAAGTTATGTAAAGTCACGTAAAAAGGCCAAAAGCCGAGGGTTCTCCAAGAGTCACTGACTTGCCTATTATTCCAGGTTCTAAAGATGATGATAAAGTCTAAAGGTTCTGGTCTGACCTGCTGGAGATATTGTCCCTGGTCTCCTTTCTCAGCGAACTGGGGGAAAGCCATGTGCAGGAACTGCAGAAGGATGATGGGGGGTATGCTGGAGGAGGTCTTGTCCATGGTCTCGTAGAGGTCACGGAGGGCTGACGAGGGGAATACAATGCCAAATCACAGTGACCTGAGATGTAGCAGGATTCAGCCCAACCATGCTCAAGCAAACCCAGCTAAAACTATTATAATCTACACCAGCATGTACCCAAAGACAGTGACACAATGACATGAAACACACAGAGCGAGAGAAAGGGAAATGCCACTGACCTGCTGTGATGTACTGGGAAGGTGCATTGGCCCCTGAGGACCGCAGAGCCCCTGTGTATCTGTAGAGGATGACAGTGGGATAACAACTAAGCACAAAGCTATAAAAACACACACCTGAGAACTAAACCAAACCGTCTGAGTGACAGCCTAACCCATTTAAAAAGGCATAGCCAATCAAAATAAGATGAAGTAATATCTCTAATGAATATATTGTCTGTATAGAAAAGGGTTAACATTTGTATAATTCAGTAGACATTGAAAAATCATGTTTGATTAACACCATGGATCTCTGAGAGAAGCTGCATGGATCATCAAAATGACTTTCATACAAAAATCCAAACCTCACCTTCTGAGGGCCCCTTTGAGCTCTGGCACAGAGCGAAGACACTGCACTGTAGCGTTCATATAGCAGGTGTTGCCGAGGTTGGTCAGTCCGCAAGGCATCTCCATCTATACGTTCAACCAGACAAGCAAAATGGAATTATTTATTTTAATGAAAACTTGCAAACTCAACCAGCCTCAATTAGTAAATCTCTGTCATTTAAAGGAACAGCATACAAGTTTAACAAGTACAGGTTTATGCTGCCTTTTTTTATACCAAAATCACAGCTCTGCACAGCAAAGGTGTAACAATAAAAATGCCCTTTTTGTTACAATTTAACTTGAATGATGTATAACGCAGATAATGGTAATTTATTATAGCAGACCTACTAAAACAAACATAGGTGTCATAAGCAATCATAAGCCCATCTCATCACTAATGTCAACACTGCCAACAAGGTGGAAGAGATGCATTGTTATTAACACAATCACCTGTCCATTTTTTTTAAATGCTAACCTTTGTTTAAATCCAACTAGACTCTCTGGACCAAATGCATATTCAGAAGAGGCAAATTCTTTCTTCTCAGTGCACATTTCCAAAACAGACTAGACAACTAGTATAACAGTGTAGTTTAACAGTATGTGGCTCAGTGTGTGTTGTGTGTAAATGGAAAGGTGCATAAAGAACAGAGTGAGATGACCAAATGACTGCATGCGGACATGGCCCAGTAAACACGTATAAATTGTTGAGCCGTAATATCCATTGGCTACTGCCATAAGCAGGACTACTCTTTTTGGGTTCTACAAAAAACAATAAACATAACAAAATACAAAACATGAATAGCCATGTAAAAACACAAAATTACATTTAAAATGAAAACATAACTTTAAACCAGTGGTCTACTGAGAATTTTGTGTGTCTGAGCAGCCCTTGACATTCGGCACTTATTGTTCTCTTAACCGACCGTGACATTCAGCATTTGAAGTGATTAGGCTACAATGCAGAATAATGCTGCATTGATGTATCGCCATGGCAAAAATTTAGTAATTATCTTCATGAGTGAATGATAATCGTACCATTGGACGGCACAGTGATTCAAGCTTAAGGAACTAGTGTTAGACTAGACACAGCTAGTAAGTGGCAACTAAAAAACATAACTTACGGCTGAGGCCAGTTGGTCTTCAGTCATGTCCTCTACAAACATGGGTCTAACTGCAGGCTCCTCAGGCAGGGCCTCTGCTGAGCCCATCATCAACAGAGTCATCCCCTAGAAGAGAGAGAGAGGGTGGGGTGTATCCCACGTCATGGCACAATGTTTACAGTAGGGCATCCGGTGGCTATACAACGTGTCAGAACACTATCCTAAAACAGGTCAACTAAATTAAAATCCAATTAGCCAATATATCAGACTGTTTTGCAGATAACTGACATGGAATGACATTCTAATGCATAACTATTATCAACACAAATGTTAAGCCATACTTACATTTTTCAATTTTATGTTCCCCCAGTCGTCGTCCTAAAAGGAAGCAGAAACTATTAACTACCTTTATATTGACATAATTTATTAATTATCTGCAGTCCATGCAAGTAAAGATATTGGTTGTAAACTAAAATGTGTCAACTTCACCTTGAGTGTGCCTCCCTTTACCATAACCTTTTGTCTCTCTGGCTGTACCCCTGTCAAGGCAAATAGCTGAGCCTTGAAGACCATAGGAGGTTCTTCTGTGTTCAGCTCTATTCCATCAAACTTCTCCTTTCCCCATTTCACATTCACTAAGCAAATGCAAGAAACAACAATTCAGAAACAGTTCTGTCATATTAGCTACCCATTCGGTTTTAGGGAGCAGACATCTCTGATGCAGAGATGTCTAATCTTGTCATGACTGACAGCACAATCACATATACAGTAACAGCGTGTGGCAGAGCATTTATTAAAAATAAGTCTTCTTGAGAATATCTTGGTTGTTAGGTCAATATCAAAGCTGTGATGTTACCAAGTAGTTACCTACCATTTCAGTTACCATGCAAGATTACCCACAACAACAATATTGTGAACTAGCTAGAAGCGATGTAAGAGCTGCGGTGGTCACTACAAAGATACGTGTTAGCTAAAATTATTGCTTCCTACCTAAGTCAGCAAGAAAAATAATCACAAGTTCCTAATTTAGCAGTAACCTGCTGACTACGCTAACTTTTTAACAAGTGTGTTTACACTATTTGGCCAGCTATAATGTACTGTAGCAGTTCCATTATTATTAGATTTGTTCAGAATAGTGTAGCTAGACAATACATTAATTGTCTGTCTGCCTCAGGACTTAGCTAATAGTAACTAAAGTAGTCAAGAAACGTTAGCGACCAAACTATATCTGGGTTAGCTACTAGGTCACTTGTTTAGAACTAGCAGCTAGCTTGTTGACTAGTTTGCCATGTGTCCCATGTCCTATATCGGAAAGATATAACTCCCGAATCTGGTATTTTTGTAGGACAGCTCACTACCATTAGTTGGTGATTCCTACCCTAACGCTACCTACCTAGCTTAATGTCATAACGGACTATACAGATTTACTTTACGGCCTATATATGACTAGCTCGCTAAATAGCTAGCTAACTGGCTAAAGTGCTGTTAGCTTGCTAGCGGTTCCAGTAGTGATCACTAAAACACGTGTTTAAATAGTTCATAGTTGGAGTATAACATTAGTTGTATTGGGATAACATACCTGTATACACGGGCATATTTAAGGCAGTTTCGTTTCCTAGTATCCAATTCCAGTCGCCGGGGCGCGATTTCGTTGTCTGTTGCAGTTGGCTACGACGGGTATCTGACTAGCTACACCGAACTTCATTCAATCAGCTCGCACAATGACGCTGCAACTGCACGGCAGTGTGTACGGTGAAAAAAGAATCGATGCCCTCTGTCTGCAGCTATCCAGCCTGGTCCTGAGCCTGGGAAGGGCCAGATACACTAGATATATTTTATGAGAGATTGGAAATAACAGTTAATTTTGACGCCCATTCGTTACGTTCCTCGTACTTTCTCTAAGGTACTAACGGTGCATTGTGGATAATACAGGGACAAGAATAGCTATTTTAGTCAATCGGGCGTTATCAACCAATTACGTAAAAAAGAATCACACCATTATGCATATTTTCAAACGTATACAATTTGGTTTTGTATATTGTATTGTTTTTTTAACAGCGATATTAAGTACTTTCAAAGAAAATCAGAATTTACTAGACGAATATCATGGCTTTCCGTAACGATTAGCTCAGCAACCACGCGATACCTGAACTTGCTTGGTCTGATGGGTGGGTAGTTGCGATCCGTATCTCATACTTTCTTTAACACCTCTGGAGATCTTTAGTCCGGGTGACGAAGCAAGTATTCCTTCAGAAAATAAAACATCCCAAAAAAACAGACTCATACATATTTTCTTTCAATTATTTAATATTGAACACAAAGGATGGGAGGGATTACAGAAAATATAAACATTTGTTAATGTTTTAGAGGGGAATAATGACGAAAATCTAAGATGTGGCTAAATTCATAATTTGCTTGAAGAAATTGTTATACTCTCTCATTCAGGGAAATCAGGGTCTAGCTAGCGCGAGTTCAGTCGGTTGCATTTCTCTCCCCCATTGTCACGGAAGGGCGACATATGTTCTGGCACAGTAAAAACAAAACGAGGGAACCCCAATCGATTGTGGTGCATACATTTTGTGATAAATGTCAGTCACAGGTCTTGGATTTTATCTTTTGTAACATTTCTTCGATAGAAGGCTCGTGGGCGTCCTAAACATGCCTTATTTGGAGGACATGTTATAAAATGGTAAACATACAATGCATGTCCATGGATGCACTAAATGAGGCACAAACGATTTTTACTGTACAATGGTATCCCTATGTAGTCAAATTGAACCATAGTTGAGCTATGAGCTATATTGATAATCCTGAGCATGTGTGCCAAATGTAATCACATTGAGTGACACAGATCAAGAGATATGGTCATGGAGCCATTATGGCATCACTTCGTGGACAAACTGAATTTACTTGAATGCTGTATGGTAATGCTGTTCTAGACATCAAATAATCAAATATATTTAATCAAACCTTTTTGACATCAGCAGTTGGTTACAAAGTGCTTTCACAGATGCTGAGCCTGAAACACAAGAACAAGCAGCAACAAGAAATGGTGCACAGGGGCTAGGAAAAATTCCCCATATGGTCAAAACATAGGGAAAAAAACCTAGAGGAACCAGTCTCTGAAGGGTTGCCAGTCCTCTTCTGGCTGTGCTGGGTGAATTATATATATATATATATACACATGACCTTTCAGGCCACACTAATATTTGAAGGTAGTAGCAAATATTCAAATGCAAAATGACATGTACATAAATTACATGATAATAGGATAATTGATTTCCGATTTACATGCATATGTGCTAAAAATCCATCATGGCAGAGTTCCCAACGGTGTAGCCCACTCATGTTTCTACAGAGCGGCTCACTTTTCCAGCTACACCTCAGGACCTCTCTGGAAGCTTTGTCAGCCTACAGTACTGTGAACTCTTTTTGCCCTTCTAAGTATTTCTGATAAAGGTGCCGTTAGAATGCCAATACTGTTGTCCAATGTTAAACTGCTTGGGGAAATAATCCTTCCTCAAATCACTGACACAATCTAGGCTGGTTTTCTTGTCATAGAACAAAGGTGTAGCTCTCAAGGAATGTGGATGAATAATGGTCTACTTACACTTGAGATTGTGTTGCACAAGCTGGTGTTTTGAATGTTAGCCAATTAACTTAACTTCTGTTAAAAGTTATGTTGAAAAGGGTTCAAATGCTGGGAGTCTAGTAAAAGGATAAGATGGTGCATACCAAATTAGTGGGAAAAGGTGATATCAGCTAATACAATGAAGGAAACAAAGAAAGTTGCACGCAGTTTCAGCTCAAAGTGATTTAGAAGAATACAAAAAAAACACTTTTCAGAAGCAACATGCCTTTAATTTTCAATTGCTGGGATTCAAAATCATTAGTAGTCTGACCTGCTCAGGTCCTGCTTCCATCAATCTCCGAAAGGAGGTGGGATCTTCTGTCAGACCAACTGACCTAATGTGCCTTCTACCAGCTCATTGTTTTGCTCATAACTTTGGTCAACCAGAATATATCAGAACTTGTTTTGTGCATTTGTTAGTTGTGAGAAGTCTAACAATTCTTTAGAACATGTAGTTCTATGTACACAGATAAAAAAAACACACATTAAGAAATGTTCCATAACTGTAAGTTTTGATACCTCTGAATGTGTTTTGAATCAAAATAATTTAATGTTGACTAATGTGAAGCCAAATAAGTCAAATGTACTACCACACAAAGCAACCATAACCATCAATTTTATCCTATTATGTGCCCATAGTGCCATCTGTGTGTGCAGTCCACCAAACATAACCACAACACCAAACATTTCCTTTCCAAAAGTTTCAGGACAGCTGTGTTATGTTGTTGTTTTCGCAGGTCCAATAAATGCACAATGAATGAAATAATAAGAACGTTTACTGATTCTCAATAGGTCTGCAAGACACATTAACTCACACGTTCTTAATCTATCAGAACTTTCTGCATGTCCGGCGCCACCTGCTGCGCATGCTTTTTACAATTCAACTGGTTATCGCGTGGTTGTCGTTATATCACATATCACTGGTTATATCATTACATCTCCCTTTCTTAAAAGAAAATACATTGTTTGTTACTTCGTAAACCATTTGTTTCTGTATTCAATCTGTAACTACTAAATTTACTTTACAGTACACTTCATCATCAACATGTTATTATAAATATGCAAACTAGAACTTAGTATTACTCTAGTAATTTACTTATGTTTAACTTTTAGCGGTTTCATTTTCTAATTAGTCCCTAACATGTCTCAATGAGTCTTTCTGGAGCTTTCACTTGTCGATGTGATCTTCTGAATGTCTGTTCTTCACTCTGAGCTGTTTCATTGTGAGGTGTGCTCTCATTCTCATTAGAAGATCACACCAATTTCTTTGTAGAATAATGCCATCTTCTGTCTGAATGTTGTACGACATTGATTGCACTTGAGTGATCAGTTCTTTTTTGTGTCCATGACGTGTTTGCTTTGTCTTTGTACCTGACATTATCATCAGGTTGTAACTCCGGTACAATTCTTGTTCTTTTGTCAAAGTATAATTTTTGCTTTACTTTTTGTTGTTCCTTAAACTTCCTCACTCTCTCTCCCTCTTTGGTTCTTAGTAGCTTCTCCATGACTGGCAAGCTGATCCTAAGTCTGCATCCCATGAGCAGTTGTGCTGCTGAGAACCACACTCAAGTGGTGTTGTGCTGTAAGTAAGCAGAGTCTTGTAGAAGTCAGTTTCACTGTCTTTTGCCGTGTGCATCAGTTGTTTCACAGTTTGTACTGATTTCTCCACTAACCAGTTTGACTGTGGGAAATGTGGACTTGATGTAGTATGGACAAAATCCCAATCCTTGCTGAACTCTTTGAACCTTGCATTAGGAAATTGTGGTCCATTATCACTAAAGACCGCTTGGTACGCCATGTATAGAAAATATTGATTTCATACATTTTATCACAGCATCTGCAGTGGTGATGTTCAGTTTACAAACTTCTGGATACAAGGAGTAGTAGTCTGTGACAACAAGGTAGTCAGGTCCATCACATGTCATCAGGTCAGCTCCTACTTTCTGATATGGTCTACCTGGTGCAGGGTGTGGCTTTAGTGGCTCTGCACAGTTGCTTCCTTGGTACCTCAAACATGTAGTATTATACTTCATTCGTTACATCTTGGTTGATTCTGGGCCAATACATAACACTTCTCGATTCCTAGGTGCCCTTCATGAATCTTTTTGAGCATGTCCTTTCTCAGGCTCTTTGGAATTACAATTTTGCTTCCTTTATAGACAATGTTCTCAACTACTGTCAGCTCTGCAGTTCCAGTATTCAGCTGTCTTGTGAGCAATCTTGCTTCATGTTTGGCCATCCATTCATTATTTTTCACTGCGTTCACGAGACTACCGTCACCAAACAGCTCTTTCGCCTGTGATTTTACTGTTTATGTAGCCCTACACAGTACAATTGCCTCATCTATGTTTAGGTCTTGCTCTTGTTGCAGCCTTTCTCTTAGTCCATTATCTAGGATGACCAGATTCATAAGGGTGAAATACGGGACACGGGACTCTGGTGAGAACTAAAATGTGATTGGATCATAGTCTGTAAAAAATAAGCAACTTTAAGAATGACAGTGGTGGCAAATCATGACATGACACCCGTCACATTCGAATGGACCAAGTGAAAATACGGGACAAAATATGATTTTTTCTAAATAAGTCGGGACAACTGAAAACGGACTGAAATACGGGACTGTCCCGGGAAAAACGGGAAGTCTGGTCACCCTACCATTATCTGGTATTCCACACACAAATCTGTCTTTAATCAGAGAATCTGTCTGACCGCCGAATTCGCACGTTTTACTTCTATTACGCAGTCCAGTCACATAAAGTGGATATAAAGTCTACACACCCCTGTTAAAATGCCAGGTTTTCGTGATGTAAAAGAATGAGATAAAGATAAAGCATGTCAGAATTTTTTCCACCTTTAATGTGACCTATAACGTGAACAATTCAATTGAAAAACAAACTGAAATCTTTGAGGGGGGAAAATAAAAAACACACAATAACCTGGTTGCATAAGTGTGCACACCCTTAAACGAATACTTTGTTGAAGCACCTTTTGATCACATTCAAACTCATGTTAAATAGAAGTCATTACACACCTGCCATCATTTAAAGTGACTGATTAATCACAAAAAATTTTCAGCTGTTCTAGTAGGATTTTCCTGACATTTTCTCAGTTGCATTTCAGAGCAAAAGCCATGGTCCGCAGAGAGCTTCCAAAGCATCAAAGGGATCTCATTGTTGAAAGATATCAGTCAGGAGAAGGGTACAAAAGAATTTCCAAAGCATTAAATATACCATGGAACACAGTGAAGACAGTCATCATCAAATGGAGAAAATGTGGCACAACAGAGACATTACAAAGAACTAGACGTCCCTCCAGAATTGATGAAAAGACGAGAAGAAAACTGGTCAGGGAGGCTTCCAAGAGGCCTACAGCAACATTAAAGGAACTGCAGGAATTTCTGGCAAGTACTGGCTGTGTGCTACATGTGACAACAATCTTCCGTATTCTTCATATGAATGGGCTATGGGGTAGGGTGGCAAGATGGAAGCCTTTTCTTACAAAGAAAAACACCCAAGCCCGGCTGAAGTTTGCAAAAACAAATATCAAGTCTCCCAAAAGCACGTGGAAAAATGTGTTATGATCTGATGAAACCAAGGTTGAACTTTTTGGCCATAATTCCAAATGGTATGTTTGGCACAAAAACAACACTGCACATCACCCAAAGAACACCATACCCACAGTGAAGCATGGTGGTGGCAGCATCATGCTTTGGGGCTGTTTTTCTTCAGCTGGAACCGGGGCCTTAGTCAGGGTGCTTCAACAAAGTATTAGTTTAATGGTGTGCACACTTATGCAACCAGGTTATTGTGAGTTTTTTAGTTTTTATTTTTCCCCACAAAGATTTCAGTTTCTTTTTCAATTGAATTGTTCACGTTATAGGTCACATTAAAGGTGGAAAAAGTTCTGACATGATTTATCTTTGTCTCATTCTTTTACATCACAAGAACGTGGCATTTTAACAGGGGTGTGTAGACTTTTTATATCCACTGTATTTATCAATAGATTCTCCAGGTTTTTGCGTGCATGTGAAAAATCTGTGCCTCTCATATGTCACATTTTGTTTTGGGATGCAGTAAGCCTCAGACTTATCCATTATCTTTTTTAATTGCAGTCTCTCATCCTCATTATCAAACTGAAAGTTATTATATACATCCAGTGCATCTTCACCTACCACGTGTAAAAACACTGACGCTTGCATTTTTTCGCTCTTCTTGTCAACTTCAATTGCTGCTAGGTACAGTTCAAAACATTGTTTGAATCTTTTCCAGTTTTCAGCTACATTGCCCGTCAGTGGCTCATTGTACTGCTGGAAGGATCATTTGAAAAGAGTAGACTGGGGCCTTATAGGCATGCACATGGTCAGCAACAATGTTTAGGTAAGGTAAGCTGTGGCATTCGAATAATGCTTATTAAGGGGCCTAATTTGTGTACATCATTACAGCCTCGAATGTACTGTGATCCTAGCAACGCCTCTGGATACAAGGCCGAATGGATCCATGGATTCATGCATTTCATGTCAAATTGTGATCCTACCATCTGCATGTCGCAGAAGAAATTGAGATGAATCAGATATGCAAA
>JACXGI010004317.1:0-47367 GCA_016801175.1 Esox masquinongy
GATTCACAAAGAGTGGACTGCAGCTGGAGTCAGTGCTTCAAGAACCACCACGCACAGACGTATGCAAGACATGGGTTTCAGCTGTCGGATTCCTTGTGTCAAGCCACTCTTGAACAAGACACAGCGTCAGAAGCGTCTTGCCTGGGCTAAAGACAAAAAGGACTGGACTGCTGCTGAGTGGTCCAAAGTTATGTTCTCTAATGAAAGTAAATTTTGCATTTCCTTTGGAAATCAAGGTCCCAGAGTCTGGAGGAAAGAGGAGAGGCACAGAATCCACGTTGCTTGATGTCCATTGTAAAGTTTCCACAGCCAGTGATGGTTTGGGGTGCCATGTCATCTGCTGGTGTTGGTCCACTGTGGTTTCTGAGGTCCAAGGTCAATGCAGCCGTCTACCAGGAAGTTTTAAAGCACTTCATGCTTCCTGCTGCTGACCAATTTTATGGAAATCCAGATTTCATTTTCCAACAGGACTTGGCCCCTGCACACAGTGCCAAAGCTACCAGTACCTGGTTTAAGGACTATGGTATCCCTGTTCTTAATTGGCCAGCAAACTCGCCTGACCTTAACCCTATAGAAAATCTATGGGGTATTGTGAAGAGGAAGATGCGATACGCCAGACCCAACAATGCAGAACAGCTGAAGGCCACTATCAAAGCAACCTGGGCTCTCATAACACCTGAGCAGTGCCACAGACTGATCGACTCCATGCCACGCCGCATTGCTGCAGTACTTCAGGCAAAAGGAGCCCCAACTAAGTATTGAGTGCTGTACATGCTCATACTTTTCATGTTCAAACTTTTCAGTTGGTCAACATTTCTAAAAATCCTTTTTTTGTATTAGTCTTAAGTAATATTCTAATTTTCTGAGATACTGAATTTGGGGTTTTCATTAGTTGTCAGTTATAATCATCGAAATTAAAAGAAATAAACACTTGAAATATATCAGTCTGTGTGGAATGAATGTATACATTATACAAGTTTCACTTTTTGAATGGAATTACTGAAATAAATCAACTTTTTGATGATATTCTAATTTTATGACCAGCACCTGTATACATATGTATATAAGAATATGTATGTATATTCATATTTCTCTAAAATGATAATTTGCTCCTCTTGAATTAAAGAAATATGCGGCTCTGGTAGACTTGTCCATGTTTGCGATTGGTCATGTGGTGCAAACACCGCCCCTTTTATGTGAATGCGCTCGTCGCTAGATTGGGAAAACCGGGGTTGATTTAACAAAATGATAACCAACGTCGTGACATAGCTTATGCGGGACTGTATTCGTTAGGTTTAGTAAAGCCAGCTAACGAAAAGAAATCCGGGGCATGTTGAACTTGCTTCGTAGTATAGGTCTCAGTATTCTTTTTAGCAAAATAGCAAATAATTTCTCATTGCTTTCACACACAGTGCAAATGCTTGCAAAAATATTCATGCAAAATATTAAACACAACTCTATACAAAGACACAAAACTCAGTTGAATAAATCATGTTACAGCCTTTGGTTATAGATTATACAAACTTTTTACTTGTACGTGAACCTATTCTGCAAGCTAAAAAACTAACCCTAACCCTCTGCAGAATTGTTCAATCAGTACTTGTTCATGCTTAATACCTTTGAGTTGCTATTTGCAAGAATGGACGAAGCAATGGAAAGGGAAGAGGGGTGCTGATGTAGTGGTGGAATAGCTCAAAGGGAGTACAAAGCAACAAATCAGTGTAGTTCTAGATTAAATTCGTACCACAGTTATTGACCGCATTGTTAATCATGCGGTTATTCACGCATTAAATAGATAAAAGAGTTCACCATTGAGTTGCTATTTGCAAGAAGCACCAAGCAAGAGGAAGGGAATAGTTCGGACACATGGTAGTCAAGTAGCTGAAATGGGAATACAAAGAACTATAGTTTCAGATGAAATTCGTGCCACCATTATTAATCATGTCAATCATGGCCTTTCTGTGAGTGAGGCTATGCTCAATACAAAACTGTGTTCTACGATTCTTAGTTAATTTTGCTATTTAAATTTGACAATTTGGCTAACAGTGTTTCAGTTGTGGCCTGCATGTTAACTACTTTGAAAAGTTAATTCTGCTAAGACAAATGTGCTCAAGCAATCAAGAAAAACTATAACAAAGCATGTAACTAATAACATTTCATTTGAAATACTGTATATGACATGCTGTTTAGCAGGCATTCCTATGTAACGCAACATACAGCACATTTGTGTTCAATACTTAGTATGCTGTGGCCTTGGTAAAGTCTAACCTTATTCTCCGGTTTACAGTCCATGTACGACCGCCAGGGTGTTGTGGCTGTGGAACCCCCCACTGTGCCAGGCAGTCCTAGAGGAGTGCCATTCCTGGGCGTACCTGCTAAGGGTGGCACTATGAGGAGACAGAAGTCCATAGGTGAGCATCTGTGTATGTGTTTGTTTGTGTGTGTGTGTGTGTTAGGGCTGGGCAATATATCAAATGTATGTTTTTTTTGGGCATTGATTGCCCAGCAATCAATAGGCATTGATTGCTGGGCAATCAATGCCTATATATAGAGTAAACTTTGGGTTTTTTACCAGCATTTAATAGTTTGTGCATATGTTGCCGTTTGGTTTTGTCACCTCGGCTACTCTGTGCTTTGTGGGCACTTTCTCATTTACTCAAACATGTACTAAGCCCTTCCCTCTTCCATTCACACCTACTATGATTGAATGTATTTGAAGTTTGATCAAACATGATTGTTCATTATGGTCACCAAAACTCAATCAAACTAAGACAAGACAAAATGTACTACATTTCAACAACTATAAGTCACATATTAAATAGACCATCCCACATTTTTCCAACATCTCAGTATTAAGTGAATTCATACAGTCCAAACAGAAAATCCCAGCCCAACAAAAATCTTAGTGCTCCAGATAAAGCAGACAAATCTCCAATATAAACCAAAACACTTAATCCCCCTTTAAAATGCAAAAATTAAGTAAATCCCAAAGATTATGTCCAAAAAATATATAACAACAATAGTAGTAATTTTCACCAGATTGTTACTGGAAATCCTTGCGTTATGTCCGAAACCTCTGTTCGCTTAGGGAGTGAATGATGTGCCGCCACGCTCCTTGTAAGGTGACAATACAATCACACCAGACAAGGAGCGTGTCGGAGCCAGGAGCCCTACCTGTCGAAAAAAACCCAAGCAAGTGTTAAACATTTTAGTGATATTGAACGTTTTGTTAAATTCGGCTCTGTTTCCCCATTGTATGTTAACTTCTGAAATGTAAATCCTTTAATGGGTCCTTGTAGATTGACTGTCTTGAACCACTTGTTCATTACATTAGGTTGGCTGTGTGTATGTCTTGGTAAAGATGAGATGTGGTAATTAGTTTATAGCATAGCAGAATCAAAAGAGGCTAATGTGTTGTTTATCTGTGTGTTTATTATGACTGAGTCTATGATTTGATATTTGATTGAGCGGAAATTAGAAACTGAGCCGTATTGGACAGCTAGCTAGCAGGCTGTGTACCACTTCATTCAAGCACCACTTTATTACCATTGCCAGCAGCGCTTATTGTATTGTTTTTGTTGTGTTGCACTGCGCTGTTTTTGACTTTTAGCCTATTAACTAGGGGCATTAAAAGAATAAAAAAGACAATTAATTAGTTTTTTTGCAATTATTTGAATGACAATTAATTGTCAACCAAACTGTGAAGATTGTGACAGCCCTAATGCATACATCTCACTCTGAGTGAATTCTGTCCAGCATGGACAGGAGCTGGACGAGGGCTATAGGTAGGAGTGCTAACGGTAGAGATACTGCTGTAGAGTATTTTCCTTGCAAGGCAAATAGATTGACACGAACCCTGTCGAACCTTACCCACATTTGGACAATTGCATAGGGGAGAAGCCTCCATTCCAAAGAGGAAGGAAAATCTGCACCTAGTTTGAGGATGATGGTCTGCGGATTGATCGAAACATTGTAGTGACTCTACAATAATTAGATAAATGGTAGTGAAAATAAGAACATGAATATACAGAATATAAATCTTAAAAAACATGGATCCTATTATGTAACCAGACTCTGATGTAATACTGCAAAATATCTCAAAGAAATACACTTTTTGGCATAATTGTGCATTTTTTTGAGTAAAAAAGGATTGTTGGAGGGAAAAACACAATGTAATCATTTTCCATCACACATTATAATGCAGTGACATTTGAAAATGTCTGAGTCTAAGGGGGTGAATATTTGTGTAACCCACTGTAGGCCAAATCTCCTAGCCCTAGTGTTCCTGTGTGCATGTTCATGTTTGTGTGTGTGTGGGTGTTTAATGTATGGCCCCACTTTACCGTGATTACCGTTCCCAGACAGTTCACTTCCTAGAGTAACTGGCTTCATTAAGTGGGATGATGGCCAAATTAAGAGTGATCCACTTGCCGAATTGTGCTCTGAGGCAGCGATATTATAACCCATTACCCATAATTTGAAACCACACGCTATGATGAAGCAATAGGATTTAATAGAAATTCATTTTATTAATGGTCCATTCAATTCTTCATGCCAGTCAGAGCCAATAAGAACCCAACGGCAAGTATTTGTGTTATGACTGCACAAGCTTCAATTGTGATGCCAATATACTGTATTCAGTTGCCATAGTGTACATAATCTAACTTAAACAGACAAGGCATTTCTCACTCATGACTAATAGATAACTCCTTAAAACAGATTCAAAATTCTTAACAGTTAAAGGGAAATTTGACCCATTTTTACATGTGGCCTTATTTTCTCGGTATTTGAGCTTGTTGATCTTCCTACATACAGTTGTGCTCAAAAGTTTGCAAACCCTTGGAGAATTGGTAATATATGTAGCATTTGTAAAAAAAAAATATGAGTGAGCAGGCAAAACACATTTATTTCTTATGGGATTCATATTCAACTGCAGGTTATAACAGAATGGTGCAATCATAAAACAAAACATGACAAAGAAAAAAAAAAGAACTGACCCCAGTTCAAAACTCTGCATACCCTTAGTTCTTAATAATGTGTATTGCCCCCCTTTAGCATTAATGACAGCGTGTAGTCTTTTGTAATAGTTATCTATGAGGCCCCGAATTCTTGCAGGTGGTGTAGCTGCCCATTCGTCTTGGCAAAATGCCTCCAGGTCATGCAAAGTCTTTGGTCGTCTTGGATGAACCGCACGTTTGAGATCTCCCCAGAGTGGCTTGATCATATAAAGGTCAGGAGACTGATGGCCACTCCAGAACCTTCACCTTCTTGTGCTGTAACCACTGGAGGGTTAACTTGGCCTTGTGCTTAGGGTCATTGCTGGAAGTCCAAGAGCATCCCATGCGCAGCTTTCGTGCAGAAGAATGCAAATTGCCTGCCAGTATTTTCTGATAACATGCTGCATTCATCTTTCCATCAATTTTCACAACATTCCCCCATGCCTTGAGAGCTCACATACCACCAAAACATCAGTGAGCCACCACCATGCTTCACAGTGGGACTGGTATTCTTTTCACTAAAGGCCTTGTTGACCACTTTCCAAACATAGTGCTTATGGTTGTGACCATGAAGCTCTGTTTTGGTCTCGTCACTCCAAATTACAGTGTGCCAGAGGCTGTGAGGTGTGTCAAGGTGTTGTCGGGCATATTGTAACCGGGCTTTTTTGTGGCATTGGTGCAGTAAAGGCTTGTTTCTGCCAACTCGACCATGCAGCTCATGTTTGTTCAAGTATCGTCATATTGTGCTCCTTGAAAGAACCACACCGTCTTTTTCCAGAGCAGCCTGTATTTCTCCTTAGGTTACCTGTGGGTTTTTCTTTGTATCCCGAACAATTCTTCTGGCAGTTTTGGCTGAAATCTTTCTTGGTCTACCTGACCTTGGCTTGGTATCAAGAGATCCCAGAATTTTCCACTTCTTAATAAGTGATTGAACAGTACTGCCTGGCATTTGCAAGGCTTTGGATATCTTTTTATATCCTTTTCCATATTTATAAAGTTCCATTACCTTGTTACACAGGTCTTTTGACAGTTCTTTTCTGCTCCCCATGGCTCAGTATCTAGCCTGCTCAGTGCATCCACGTGAGAGCTAACAAACTCATTGACTATTTATACACAGTCACTAATTGCAATTTAAAAAGCCACAGGTGTGGGAAATTAACCTTTAATTGCCATTTTAACCTGTGTGTCACCTTGTGTGTCTGTAACAAGGCCAAACATTCAAGTGTATGTAAACTTTTGATCAGGTCCATTTGGGTGATTTCTGTTATCATTATGATTTAAAAAGGAGCCAAACAACTATGTGATAATAAATTGTTTCATATGATCACTATCCTTAAATAAAAAATTTTTTTTGCATGATCAGTCATATTTTCGAAATCAAGGCCACAATTTCTGCCAGGGTATGCAAACTTATGAGCACAATTGTATATTAGGGCTGTCAAAGTTAATTTGATAATTTGTGCAATTTAAAATGATTAACACCGTTACTTTTTTGTTGCCGTTAACATCTTTTTTAAGGCTCATAACCAACCATAGTCAGAGCTTGACTTGAGCGGGAGCATTCTGGTGCACGGTACGGAAACAATTAACAAAGACAGAAGTATTTGGTCGAGACCAACCATCCATCAGGAAGGCTAGAGTTTACAGGCCCCCACCTGAACACTATTCTAACCACATTTCTCCATAAACATCAAAGGGCAATACCTTGAAAAGTTTAGGTGGGATTCAGTGTTGGATCAAATGCCTGGACACCCAGGAGCTCTCCAGGTAAGAGGGACTGATGTGTTTTATACAGTAGCCTAACATAGTAGTTATTGTTCTTGGTGACTTGACCACAAATACAATGGAAGGAGATGGAAGAACTATGGGAACAGAGACCAGCAACCTTCTATTTAGATTTACAAGGGCTACAATTACAGGCTGCCAGATATTGCAGTAATTCGGGTGCTGACATTTTATGGCCATGACATCATGGTTTTAGGGGACTGACTTGGAAAAAACACAGCTACTGCACTTATTCAATTCCAAGTCAAGCACTTTCCATAATTTAAAAGAAAACACAGTATATCTTTAACATAATGCACTGCTTTTTAAACAGAAAAGTTTATATTAAGACCAAATTTGAACACATTTTAAAATTGGGATTAACTACAGAAGATTATGCAGTTAATCACAATGTATAATTTTATTTTATTAGCACTAGTTTTATACAGTAGCCTTACTGTATAAAACTAGTGCAGTAATTGTACTTGGTGCTTTGATCAATAGCACAGTGGTAAGAAATGGTTGAACTATGGGATTAAACACCAGAAACATTCTATTTAGATTTACATCAGCTACAAATCTTGCCAGTTATTGTGGTAATTTAATGGAAAAAATGTATGTCTGTCACCAGCGTAGGAATTTCACAACGGCCACGACGGCCCTACGGCTACCATGGCCTTTTTGCTCCTGCTACTGTAAAAATCTTGCGGTCAGCAGTCGGTTTGTTTGTTTCTAAGTTTGTTTTTAGTTCGCAACTGAGAACAACCACAAGGACGGACTACATGCAGGTAAGCCAGCTAGCTGGTTATCGATCGATAGACAGGTGACTTATTTAGTGCTTAACTGAATCAAACCTCTATGTTTTGGAAGGTGTGTTCATGAGCAACTGGGAGGTGGGAAAGTTCCGTCCTCCGAGTGGGAGAATACTGGAGAATACTACCTAAATGCTTTTTGAGAGCTCTGATATGTAACGTTAGATTTGACATCACTAAACATGGCAGCGTTTGTGGAGAAAAATTTAAAAAATGAAAATTACTTGCTCCGCGCACAAATAAGTCGCTACATTTGTTTATTTAGGTATTTATGTTACTTAACTGTCAATACCATTGCCTGTTTGGTGTCGACATGTGATTGCTCTCAACTCTCAACTAAAACTCCTGAAATTAATCAACTAAAACTCCTGAAATGAATCAAATTCCAGAATCTATACAAATTTTGAGGGAGGAGTAGATGTAATTCCAAGGATTAAAGCATGATAATTTAACTTTTTATATGGAAAAACCATATCAGTTATAATAAGTTATTATTCAAACAATTATATTAAAAAAGTGAATAATGTATTTCTTCATGTCATGCATGTTTTTTTTCTTATCAGCAATTCAAGTTGTTTATTTGTAAGCTCCAAATCCTCCTGTTTCACTCAATGGCCTTTGTGCCCTGGCAATATGGCCTTTGTGCCCCAAACATTTTTGTGACACTGAAGGCCAAATGGACTTGCCCCTAAAATGACGAAATTCCAAGCCTGTCTGTGAAACAGTCTGATGGACTTACTTGCAGAGAGACACCTCCTGCACAAATATTGTGATGTCAATCACTGTCTTTTAATTGCACTACTTTTAAAACAGAAAATTGTTTATTTATGGACAAATTTAAACACATTCTAAAATGGCAATTACCTACAGAAAATTATGCAATTAATTTACATACAGTAATTGGAAAAAGTAAGTTAAACCCCCCTGGGCAATTGTTTTACATTTAAACACATTTCAGCTAAACTCCAATCACATTCATTTTAAAGGGTAACCCAATTTAAGAAATCACTCACAATAAAGTGTGAAACCATTTATACAGTTAAAATAAACAGAAATGCAATTTCCTAATGCCGAAAAAGTTAGTACACCCTTACATTTATCATCACATTAAGAAAAGGTGCAAATGATTAGAAAATCATTAGGGAGGGTCCAGCTTTCCATAAAGATTAGAAACTTTGTCGGTGTAAGGGACCAATACATATTTACAAGAATTGGCTGCGTGAAGTTATTTTAGCCAAAGGGGGCAAAATCACATATTGAAGCTAGGGACATACTTATTTTTTCTTAACGATGAAATTGCATTTCTGTAAATTCTGGATGAATGAATTACTTTGAGGAATGTTTAATTGTCATTTGTTAATTAGGTTAACTTCATCTGTTAAAATGTTGTTAAAAAAATCTGTTGTAGATTACATATATCCATGTGTCCAAATATGTAAAAAAAAAAAAAAATAAACAACAAAAAAAAACAGAACATATTTCCATATTTTTCACGAGTGTATTTACCTGGAGGGCACTTTGCATATACAGATGGGTTAAAATTAAGGAAAGTCCTGAATAAATTAAACTGTGGCATGCATAAAAATGCTGAGCATGCCCTGTTGAACTCGAATAAGATGGCAAGAGGAAAGGAGTCAAGTGACTGATAAGTAGGGTTCATTATTGGGTCTCTTACAGGATGACAATGCCCCCATCCACACGGCATGAGGGGTCTCTGAATGGTTTGATGAATATGAAAATTATATGAATCATTTGTGGTTAGAATTATATGAATCTTCAGATCTCAACCCAGTTGAACACCTATGGGAGATTTTGGACTGACGTGTTAGACAGCGCTCTCCACCACCATCATCAAAATACCAAATTAGGGAATATCTTTTGGAAAAATTGTGTTCCATCCCTCCAGTAAAGTTCCAGAGACTTGTGGAATCTACGCCAAGGCACATTGAAGCAGTTCTGGTGGCTCCTGGTTGCCCAACACCTTACTGAGACACTTTGTTGTTTTTTCCTTTAATTTGTCACACAAATTAAAGGAAATATATATGAAGTAAATGGGTTTGTTCGAACTTTTGATTTGTACTATGTGTGTATATATATTTTATATATAAATATATACACTCATATATCCTTACGTTACAGAGTCCAATATGGAAATGTTTAAGCATTTAAAAAAAGAACACTCCAAACCGACTCATGTTATATCAGAATCCAGGGCTGTATGTTAACTTTTTGTTTTGTAGCAAAGGCCGCAAAATTGTAGCACGAATATAAAACGTTTGTTACCATCTCTAAAATCGACCTCAAGTAGTGCCGTTCATCACTTAAACATGTATGTGACTGGCAAAGGACATGAATGTTGGATACAGGGCACACAAAATCCAAACCTTAACAAGAAATGTTTTCTGAATTCCATTTCCTTTATTTGCCCATAATGGTAAATTGCAGGGACATAACAACTGTATACAAAAACCAATACATTATGCTTCAAATTAGCAGTGCAAATCTCAATTTAAATGTATATCATCATACATACAATATTATTTCAATTAAGAAAGTGGTGCTAATGAATCATATTTTCTCACACATTTCAAACAGATATAGCACAAAAACAAATTTCCTTTGTTTTTAAAGGCACATTCTGTTCTTTAATTTGAAGCCGCGTTCATGTAACTTAGAATAAAACAATACATTTTCGTCCATTGTGTAGACTTGATAAAAAAAAATTCACACTCAACACAACAAAGAAATGAAAATGTAGGTTTTCCTTTCTGATATGCTCTCCCTCTTCCTGCAACAGTTTCTCTCCATCCACCTCTCATTCTATCTCCACCTCTCACACTTCCTCCACTTCTCACACTTCCTCCACTTCTCCCTCTTCCTCCTCCTCACCCTCTGTGAGCACTGAACTCATTTGCCACCTCACAGCTTCCCTAAGTAGCCTGACAGGTGAAATAGCTACAGCAAGCATTCAGGGTCATTTTCTATATGACTGACATCGGTAGAAACAAGAACAAACATCTAACTAGTTTACTTACTACATAAAACTAAACACGGCAACTCTTTATTTTGAGATTGAGCTAATAATTCGAGGTCCACACCTAATGTGATCATAACAAAGTAACCGTTAGGCACACACTTCTCAAGATGTATTACTTTTTATAGATAGGTGAAGGTATGTGGCACATCTTTCAGCAGATAAATTCAGGACCATCATGATCAAGTGACAGCGTGGTCAGCAAAGCACATTACCGCCTCCACTGATGACTAGCTAGTGAAAGTGACAGCTTGTTGCTTAGCAAGCAAAGCACACATTTGTGGCTACACAACTTTTCCCAATAGTCTGACAGACAAACTGGACAGTTAGCTGACTGGTTAGCTAGGGCAGTTTCTATATATGAATGAAATCTGAAGAAACACAAGAAAACATCTTACTAGTTAGCCGACTATGCAGCTAAAAATTACAACTCATTCAATTACGAGACTGGGCAAGCAATCATTCGATCAAGTGGTCAATTCGCCTATCAAGTGATCACGACATGTTTGCTATTGTCTGCAATTCGACATCATTAACACTTTCAACAAGCAAGCACGTTTCCAATTCTGTGTCACCAAATAACATAGAAGCAGTCTCTTCTAACGTGAAAAGTCATGGCTGCTTTGGCATTGTCATTTTGAGTAATGAAATGATTAAAGTTAAATGATAGCATACATTTTTCTGTTTTCTTGCTCATCATAACATCCCCGCGAATACATTAACAAGTTTTTATGAAATAGATTTTATGATTCTTACACAAATATTATTGTTAAAGAAACAAGGCCGTCCGCGGCCATTACAATACTTTAAACATTCTTAAGGGCATTTTCGAAAATGATGTAGTGTTGAGTAGGGATGCACCAATTTTTCACATTTTACCATTGTTGATACCGATTCCAAGTACTGAACTTTGAGTATCTACTGATACAGAGTACCGATCCAGCAATGCCATTTTGTTGACATTTGCTATGATTGCCACTATAATTGTACATGAATGAATTTTATGTGATACAGCCTTTAATTAACAACTGTCTCAATATTAACCTAAGATTTAAAGTGGAACTTAGATCATTTTAACAACATAAATTCTTATTAAAATATGTTTAAAAACATTCCATGGAGAATAAGGCATTTGTGGAAATTCTATAGCGATGTCGAATGGGAAAGTGTGTAGGTATTGGAAAATGGTCCCTGCAATGAAAACTAGGGATGTGACAAACTGACAATTGTCTTTAAAGTTTATGCAGGCATTTTTTGGTTAAAATCATAAAATTCCATGTGAATTGGCGCGTTTAGTATAGCTTCTTGTTGTCCAATCACAGTATGATCAAAGTGGCACTGGATTAACTTTATTCACTTTAGAAGATAGCCTATGTGGCTAATCAATTGAATATGAAACTAAAAGGAAAGGCTAAGACAACAAAAATGTAGGCTTGCTATTTTGCCATGAATCTGAATGGATTAGAAATCGCACAGTCAAAATAATTGTATTGTCCATTAGCCTGGTGTTAGCTACCTGGGGTTAGCTACCTGGCTTAAGCTTCTCTACTATCTCCATTTGAAACACATGCCCAGGCCCGCCGATAGGGGGGGACAAATGGGTCTGTTGTCCTGGGCCCAGGGAAAGGGGGGGCCCAGAACTGACATTGGGTAGACATTAAAGGGCCCATCTAAGATTATCTCGTCCCGGGCCCAGGCAAGACTGTCAGCTGGCCTGCACATGCCTTGCAATCTTTGCAACTACCATTTTTATTTGTGGCTGTTTGAAGTATTTTAAAGTATTTTCGGACTGCAGACATTATTGTGGTTGTGGTTGAGTTCACAGGGCATAGCCCATATGTTTATGGTGTGTCCATCATCACCTTTCTCTCTCTGCTGTTAGACTTTTGGTTTATGGCCTTTTGGACAATGAATATATTCTCTGCCTATCTCTTTGATCCATGTTTAGATAAATGCTTTGTTTGTATCATAAGTGTTATATTTTAATCACATATATTACTTGTTAAACGTTTTTGCCGGACCGTGTAAGCGGAGCTGGCCAAGAAGAGCGAATTTCTGTGAGTGAGTAAGTGACTGACTGACTGACCCTTGTTAAATTGTGTAGTGGTTAGAGATGTGGACCTGCAAACAACAGGTCCTGTGTTCAAATCTCGCCACAGTCAAAACAAATTATGCATTTGGATTTGTTTCGGATAGACAAACACTTTGCTGGATACAACCTTCAGTAGCTACATTATAGGAAGCCTAAAATAAAACTGTTCACGGTTATATTGCGACTATTTCTGGTGGATTTTCGAAGTACGTATCCATGCATGCTTTTTGGGCTAATATAGATCGCAACCCCTTGGGCAGTAAAAGAGCAGGGGTTTCCACGATTCTCGTCTTTTCACTTGATGCAAAAGTCAGTTATCGTCACCTGCTATTAAAGAGGCTGGCCTCTTTAAAGCTAATTAAGTAGACTGGTTGAGTAGCCAGGATATGGATAGTTGCGGTTTCCGGTTAGAAATTCACAGGAAGGCAGAATTATCCCTTTTACAGCTGTTTATTCCATAATCCAATTTAGTTTTCCAATACATAATATTCAGTTTTAAGTTGTACTGGTAATCTTAGTAGTGTCATTCTGATGTAACTGTGCCCGCAGTATATCTACACATAACAACAGAAACGTACATTAGTATGCTAATACAAATGATTGTACTGAATAACATCATTCCACTAAAAAAGGGGTTTACTTTACTGTCACTTTAACATTTTAGTTCAAACAATATTATAGTATTATTTTCTGACATCCAAAACATGTTCTGTTTCGTTTCACAGAGTTAGCTTCATCATGTCGATTTTGTAAATTACAAAAACGAACTTATTGAACAAAGCTAACTGTAGCCAACCTAACATGGAAAAAATGTGATTTCCCTGAAAAGGCATAAATAAAGGGCACTACAGAGAATAGACTAACAGTGATGACATGACGATAGAGTTACTTAATATTTAGTTGGAGTACTCATGTTTGCATCCACGCATGGGAAATTAACTAAACAAAATGACGTGATCTAGCCATTTTGTCTCCACTCTCGTTTACAGCTGAATTAACTAACTCTCGCACAACACCAAGAACCTAGGGTGACGTCACGAACAAGTGGACTTTCTCACACCTGTATTGATAGTTATTTTATCAATGTCATTCATGAGTGAAAGAAAAACTAACGTTGTTGTGCCATGAAATAGCTTTGGCAGTGTTAAGTTCATCTTCAGTCTCACTAGCAATTGCTCAATTCTTATGACTATTCCAAGTAGTAAGTTAGTAGATACTAGTAATCCTATTACTGGCTAATAAGCTGTTAAAACTCCCAGTGTCAAAAGGCATACAGTTCATCGATGCTATTTGCGGTGGAAGTAAACTTAATAAGAAACGTTAGTCAGTTTAACACAATGCTTAATGGTGTTTAGCTAAATATTAAAATTTGGCATGATATTAATGCATGACAAAATGATCTAAGGTTGAGACGCTATACTGACACTTAACACCTGTTTAGCTTAGTGGCGTAGTGGTTAAAGATGCAGCCTGTCACACAGAAGACTCCGGTTTGAATCCAGAGGGCAACAACTTTCATCCTTTCTGATTGTGGGCCGGTCGAATTAGGCTTGCCTGGTTCATTTTGTTGTTTATGTATAATGTTAAGTAAAGCTATGATTTATAATATTATTTTTATAGTTTTTCTTGCCATGACTCACACTGTTTTCTTGCTGTACTCGTTTTTCAATAGATCATGTAGGTACCGAAAAATAGTCATGTGAATACGTTTTGCCTAGTCCTAAATAGTTACACATTATTTCTTTGCACTTTTTTGAGAATTGAACACTCTACTAAAGAAACACTGTTCATTTACAATAAAGACTTAGCCAATAGCATAAACACTATATTAGTTACTTATTTAATACAAACACTGCTGTGTTATGGCAACTAGACATCCACATACATTTCAGAAATGGAATTTTGACCAAAACCACTGTCTGGATGATTCTTCAACACTGAAAGTAAGTGAAAAATTAGGTATAACATGCTAAAAAAATCTAATATCCCTTTAAGATGAGAATGTTTGTGGGTCAGGCTGAGGTCATTTCTGATGGAAGAACATGCATTGTGATTTACTTGAATTGGGGAGTGATTGGAGATCAAGGAAGGCATGTTGTGTAGTATTAGAGCTATATTGAAGGGTTGTCAGCAGAGTTCCATTAAGGGCCAGATGTAAACAAAATAGTGTTTTCAGCGTAAAGGTGGCAGCAAGTTTACCTTTATGAATTTGTACAGAGAATATTGTTAGCTTGAGATTGGAACTTGGAGGAATCCCCATTTAAACAGGCACTTGTTTAGAAATCAGGACCTCAGTTTTTACCCATTGTACAGTGTCAGATAAGTAGTTTTACTAACAATCTGGGTAGTTTTCTGAGAATACAAGGTTGTTGAGTCTAGTGTTTAGGATGAAATGATTGGTGAGTCAAAGGGTTGGGCCAGATCAATAAAAACAGCCACACAGTACTGCTTGTTGTCCATAGAAGATGTCATTAGGACTTTCAATGAACCATACATCATAGTTTCTCTCAGTAGTGAAATTGAATAAAATCCCTGGTAAAGTATTCTCTCTCTCACTCTCTCAGGTATTACAGAAGAGGAGAAGACATTCCTCACCCCTCCCCCGCTCAAGTTCACTCGCAGCCTCTCTATGCCCGACACATCAGAGGACATCCCTCCTCCCCCAGACATTTCCCCCCCATCCCCCCCCTCTTCCTATAACTCTGCATCCGTCACACCTGCGCCACGGGGCTATGGCACCACCCGACCGGGCCTCGCCCTAAACTCGTCTGGAAAATGTTCCAACGCCAACAACCTCGGCAGTCGCATGGGAGACGTGGGGACATTGCGGCGCAGTTATCACCGACAGAGCTCAGAACAATATGACAGTAGAAGCCGAGGACGGGCACCTGTGCCTGAGAACCCATACTCAGAGGTGGGCACCAAGGCACTGTATGTGCCCGCCAAGCCGGCGAGGAGAAAAGGCATGTTGGTTAAGCAGCCCAATGTGGAGGACAGCCCAGAGAAGACCTGCCTCCCGCCGACCTCGGGCGCACTGTCCATGCCAACCACACCCACTGAGAGGACCTTCTCATCCATCCCCATCCCCACCATCATTGTCAAGGAGCCATCCACCAGCAGCAGCGGGAAGAGCAGCCAGGGTAGCAGTATGGAGATTGAGCCCACCACACCCGAACACCCGCCCTTAACGCCTGGATCAGGGGACAAGGAGCTGACGGCTGAAGACTCTATGGTCAACAACCCGTTTGCAGCTGCCATTGCAGGGGCAGTGAGGGACCGAGAGAAGAGGCTGGAGGCTCGGAAGAACTCACCTGGCCTCCTCTCCACCGACCTGGGGGATGAAGACTTAGAAGACCCCACCCCAGCCCCGCGCCTGCGACAATCCAAGTCCATCGACGAGGGGATGTTCAGTGCAGACGAGCACCTGCGGAAGACAATGGCGCCCCCGCCAGCCGCCGCCCTGCTGCGGTCCAAAGGAGGGAGTGACTGTGGGGGCAACGTAACAGATTTCAGCTCCCCCGAACCAACCCAGGTGGTGAGGGAGCCCCTGACCGCGCGTACCGGCACGTACCCCAACCTGGACAGTCCCATCAGTCTCCCTGCCACCCCGCCTAAGACCTGCAGCTCCAACGGAGCAGGGGGCTACCTGCACCCTGTAACGGGCAAAGCCCTGGACCCAAACTCGCCCCTTGCCCTAGCCCTGGCCGCCCGGGACAGAGCTATGAAAGAACAAGCGCAGACGAAAGTGCCGCAAGCCCCACCGCCTTCCCAACCTCAGCCGCCCCCCAAGAGCGACGCCCCCCAGTCACTCCCCCCGAACTCCCACAAACCCGGCCTCAACCAGCCACTCTTTATTGACACAAAGCTTCGCTCCAGCATTGAGGCAGGCTTCGCGTCCTCAGCAACAACCCTGGTGAGAGGCCGAGGGAGAGGTTGGGGCATGAAGCGACAGATGACGGAGCATAAGTATGAGACGGACGGCGCAGCAGAAGAGCGGCAACAGGTGGCAGACGACAGGAAAAGCACACCGGTTGACGCCGCTGACAATTCACAAACGCAGCAGTTGGCTGGATTGCTGATGGTGCACACCAAAAACAGCCCTGATGGGGAGGAGGGGGACGAAGAGAACACACCAATCCAGGATAACAACATCCCCAGCGAACTGAGAGACCCCAACCAGCCAAACCCCCCCAACAACAGCCACAGTACCAAGCCCCTCCCCCCAGTGCCGCGGGGGAAAAGCATCACGGCAACCGGGTCGGTGGACGAGCTAGTCAAGCTGCCCTTCCATATGCCGCCTCCCCCTCTGGCCTCTGTGGACATCGAGGAGGTGGAGGAGTTTGTCTTCTCAGAGCCCCTGCCACCACCACTGGAGTTCGCAAACAGCATAGACATCCCAGAGGACCAGGCGACGGCCATCGCCGAGCTGTTTAAGCAACGGGACCAAGACAGACGCAATGGGACAGGGGCCAGAGGGCCGCATCCCTCCCCCTACAGCGCCCTGCCCCACGTCGGCCAGTTCAGACAAGGGAGCGGGATGTCCAACTGCGCACCGCCCCCGTCCTACCCCCCTCCACCACCCGACAGCGCCTTTGAACAAGGTGTCGCCGACTCGGGCATTGAGGAAGTGGACAGTCGGAGCAGTGGAGATCCTCATATGGAGACCACCAGCACCGTTTCCACGGTTTCCAGCATCTCAACACTGTCGTCGGAGGGCGGGTGTGATAGCGCCCTGGAAAACACTTCCATGGTCTACACTGATGGCCAGGCTTACCTTGCCGACCGACCCCCTGTTCCCCCCAAGCCAAAAAACAAGCCAGTCATCAATAGGAACACTGCACTTTTCCACGATGCCCTCATGGAGGAATCCCTGGAGTCCTTTGGGACACCCACACCGGTCCCTCCTCCTCCACCCGGGTCTTTGTCTCCCCCAGACTTCCCCAGGACCCCCACTCAGCGGTCATCCAAGCTTTGGGGGGAGCCCCCGGAGCTAAGGAGCCCCCCCACGCCTGACCCCAAAGCTACAGTTATCAACGAGCTGAGCTCCATCTTATTGCAGATGCATCGGCCCAAACCAGGGGACTCCCTGGACTCGCCCGCCACAGGGGCCAGAGGTGGCTTTGGAACCAGGTAAAACTTTAACCAAACTCAACTTTAACACTTATTGACCGCTCATACATTTGAGAAACCTCTCTCCACTCTTCTCTACAGATCCAAACAACGGATATTGTTAATGGTAGCTGGCCTACATTTTCAAATACTTTCTCTACAACAGCAAGAAAATAAGCTGATTCATTTCTCAAACCAACCAACCAATAGTCATTAGAAAGCATAGCATTAGCTTATCTAGCTACTGCAATCTCATTAAAGTTCTGGTCTATCCTTTTGTAAATAATTCCCTGTTCTGGTATGTCCTTTAGCCCTAATAATGCATTTAGAGGATTACAGTAGAATTTACAATAGGCAGGGCCTGACCACCTGCTACCGGGTCATTGTACAAACAGTGTCCTCTGTCGGCTCCAGACTAACAATTTCCATTGGTGGTGCTGGTACCACTGAGCCTTCCACTTCGTAGCATCAGGACCTGATTTGGTTGCACCCCCAAAAGATTATGTTAAATAGTAATTAAAGTTTAACATTTCCCATATTAGTTTATTTTTACATGAAGATCAATTCAGTAATCTCATTATAATGTATGTTTTGACTGCTCTCCATTACATCTATGATTAGGCTTCTATGGGACGTCAGTCTCAATGTTTTTTGTTTAGAATGAAATTATGTGTACACCTATTCCTTTTTATAGTTATTTTATCTGATAAGTATGCCAAAAACACATTCTTGTTTATAGCAACGACCTTACAAAAAACTACATTTTTTACCTTGTGCTTTGGTATGCCTGATTTCAATGTGGCCAATAGACTGAAATAGTCAATACGTCGTAATCCCCATAAATCCTAGTTTAAAAATTTGATACTTGTCCTTTTCTTATTTCACCATTCCTTAAGTACATAACGAAATTTAGAAGTGCTCCAAATAAGATCTGTTAAGTTTAAGCTTGCTGGGCGATTTGACAACCATGTAAATCTCATCAGAACATAGTGACATTTATCAACATTTTTTCCTTAATTAGCTGTACAAAAAATATATATTTTCTTATATTTTGCTAATATTCATACAATTTTACTTGTCCTGTAGGCATTTACAAAAATCCCAGATGGAAGAAATTAATGGTGTTAAAACCGAAAGCGCTGGTTTCCTGTTGTGCCGCAAGGTTTTATGGGGATTATGACTGAAACTATTTCAGTCAGTTTGGACTAAGTGTTGGGAAGTTCTATTCTCTTAACTGATTTTGCACTAAAGCATATTTTTGTAAAACAACAGTTCAGTTTACTTACCAGTGTTGATGTATAATTAAACAAACAAATCATTTACCACATGAAATGTGGCAATAATAATCTTTAAAAACAAGTAGGGCCCAGTTTCCCGATAATGTGGCACTTATGATGGTTTAACGTTGCACATAGCCTTAAGATGGACTTTGTTATGACGGACTTACGCCTGTTTCCCAAACCATCACGTACGTCGCTCTTTATAAAGTGCATCGAAAGTGCTACGTTACAGTTATTTGAAATGGAATTAGGCCATGTTTGGTGTATTGAATGGAATTAGGCCATTAATACTTTTAAAATATAGCCTATTGCATTTTGATAGAGCTTGATTACTTATCAGAAGCATATAATATCACTGGCAATGTATTCTACTACTATTTAGGTATCAATAGGAAACCGTAAAACTCGAAGAAATAGTGAAATCTGGGGTGGACGAAACATTAAATCCAACCAGTGTGGTGCACTTCATCCAATCAAAATCATATCTCCGGAAATCGATCACATGACATCAAATTATCATGTCCTCTGGTAGCTTTATAGAATATATGTTACATAGCAATCAACACATGATTGGTTAACTGGGAATATAAAACATAGTTGGAAAAATTCATTCTAATTGTCTAATTGTATTTTTCTCCACAGTTTTGTGTTATACAATTTGTGATTAAGGTTCTGCAAAGAGATTCCTTTGGTATAACACATCGCAGAGTGCCTGGACACAGGCAGCCATGCTTCTGACATGTTAATGCCATTGGTCTTGGGTGCATTTGTGGCAAGGAAGGATAAACAGGCTGTGCATGGCAATAGTGTTAATTAATATTATAGCTTCAACTTACAACTATTTTGATAATGGATTAATCTGTTGATTACTACTTCAGTACAGATATAGAACACATGCATTCCAGCATTAAATTCAATTGTTTTATTTTAAAATAACATAAGGGTTTTTCCTAAATCTTCTCAGAATCTAATAGCAAGCACCATTAACTAAAGAATGCAGGCATCACTATTAAAATAAATGGACTCACTGTGGATGCATATTCCTTAAAGTTGCTATTGTGGAGAAATATATTTGCTTACTCTGACACATTGCATCAGCAAGAGTAATGCTTTAAGGTGCAGTATCTGGCGTGGCTTGGCTTCAAACAAATTCCACAAGCACAAGTTGACCACTGGTTTGGTGGTGCTAACATTACATTAATACAATGTCTCACTTCAAAACTAAACTCATTCCGTTTAGCTAAACTTAAACTCTCTGAATAGCAGACAGTTGTATACTCGTTTTAGTTAACCAGGGTTTTTCCTGGCTCAAAATTAGGCAAAGGTGGTACCCCAATCCCCACTACCCTGCGTTCCACCGGACGTCCCTCTGTGATATACTTTATATAATATCTGGCAACACTATTATGTTGTTAAATTAAATTTGCCCTGTTGTCCATGTCCACTTGAGCAGCTGATGGATGCTACAATGTCCTCCCGAATGGCAACCAAAATACAAGCAATATAGTTATTCTTTACATATTAATATTATTTGATCTTTTTTTTAAACATATGTAGGTTTTTACCCTCGTGTTTTTTCGTTCTCATCTGCATACCCTAATCTAATCATCTTTTCACCAGTCTTCTTCATCTGTTTTGCGAACTATATCTGAAAAACATCTAATTATATCGAAAAATATGTGATTCTACTAGAAGTCATCTAAAATGAAACATTTTTTATACGAATTGGGTGTAGTTTAGGCGTTACTGAGTTTTATTGAAATATTTTGACATGCTTGGCAACATCTCCGCGATGTCGGGACCAGTCTGGTCCTGTATACAAGGCTGCCAGAACCACGAAACCCTCTTGCTCCATAAAAAAAAAGCACTCAAATGCAATTTTTTCTATACAACTCTATAAATCGACCCACCGATATTCATTAAAAATAGCGGGGGAAACCTACCCATCTGGCAACACTGCCAATATGAAAAAGGGGTCCTACAGTCACGTTCGCTGCAGTATTTCACTGGTAATTAACGTATGATTGAAATTATGTTTCACCATGCCCACACACAGGGGCGGTGCAAGATTTTGGGAAGGCGGTTGCCTTTGAGTTTTATATGCAGGAAAATCCCTGTTTACGTATAATGCTGAGCCCTCTTCAACGAGTTCATCTTTACACATTTTTTCCTAAACTGTCTTATTTTTAAGTGAAGTGCAAATGACTTGAGATCTACTCATCTTTCCACTAGTGCAGCCACTGCCTCTGCTGTATTTTTAATCTTAATTTATTTTGCTGTGACCCACATAGATCCAACTAATCAATAATTAAACTGGTTGCCAACTATTTTTCATCATCAACGTTGTCAGAGTTGTCGATTGGTTGTTGCAGCCCTAATTAAAATTCACTCCAGAGTAGGCTTAGCCAAAAGTAATGCCTGAGGGTGTAATATTAATGGGTATTAGATCATATTGGTGTCCCATGTATTTTGTCATTTGGAGGAGATTTAGTGTAGTTTATTGGGGTCCCCATTAGCTGTTCCACATGCAACACTTACTCTTTCTGGGGTCTAAATGAAATATCAAATTACGTGGTAAAAAAGAGTGAAGCCTTGTGTGTGTGGAGGTTTGCAATGAATTAGAATTGAAGTCAGTTTGAGAGGAAGTGAACTTTCAACCTTTTCTAATTGAGTTATGTGTGTGTCTGTGCATGCGTGTGACCTGGTAGACATGTTTGATTTTGCATTGCTGTGTGACTTATCTCGTTCCATACACCTGTCTGTGGGAAAGTGTGTCAAACTGATAAGAAAGTAGCAAATAAAATAAGAAAGTTGTATTCAGCCAACAAGAAAGTCAATTTAGGCATTGGATTACCATGTAGTCACCTTTCAAAACATCTTCCCCCATGTGTCCTGAACACCCAAGCATTGTAACATGGATGAGACAGCTGAGCGTACAGCTCAGCTGAGCTGTCTTGATAGATACTGTACTGAACATTACAAGGCAGTTCATGCTTCATTAAAACGTGTTGAATGTGATGAAGTGATAGTGTAGGCTTATTAGCTGGTTTAGCTTCTATTTTGTATTATGTCCCGCTAAAATGCATGTAAATTGGATGTGTTTGTTTAGATGATCAGAAACACTGTTTCATGTGATGCCACACCTTGCAGTATTTTGTTGCAAAAATTGAAATAAATCAAATACTCAGTAAGTAAGTCAGTAAGTAATACAATTATACAATCACCCCCTAATTAAGGCCTACTTTGAATGGTTGTTGTCCAGGCTGTTGGTCACAGACACTCTACCCATATCCTAGGGCAAGGTTAAGAACATCTAGTTGCTTAAGGCTAGAATAAATGTCCACCCTATGATCAACCTTTCACCTGAAACAGCCCAGGCAGCTCATGGCTTTCCTCTTGTTTAAACTGTCCTTCCTTTTGTTTAATGAGGAAAAAAGATTCAAGTGAAATTATTCACGGGTCAAATGCTTTTTCCATGAAACAGATTATCCTTAATCTCTTGTGTAAATGAGGAAAAAAAGGAAATGATTTAATCCCCCTCTTTCCGCCTATCACTTAATTTAGGTTTATTTCTTCTCTCTTTTCACCTTTAAACCAACCTTCTAATGTCTGTAGAAGGGGTGAGCGGTATTTATATAAGGAGTTCAAATAGATTTTATTATGAAGCCATTTTCAAATTGAATCATGTTTTATACATATGTGGTCTTGAATACACCCAAAATAATTCCTGGGTGTATAAATAGTGAAACACTCATTTGGCTCTAGCTGCAAATGCATTATGGAAAATGCAAAATGACAATCCTAAAAGTCTAAAACTCATCTGTTTGTTGAAACCCTATGTTCTGTCAGTTGGTGAAACAATTTGTTGTGCAATTTAACAATTCTTCTGCAAAATCAGGAAATAATGTAGTAATCCATCACAGCTACAGTTAGGTCCGGAAATAATTGGACTCTGACACAAGTTTTGTTATTTTGGCTGTTTACCAAAGTATGTTACACTTAAATAATGAATATGGGCTTAAAGTGCAGTCTCTCAGCTTCAGTTTGAGGGTATTCACATCCAAATTGGAGGGAGGGTTTAGGAATTACAGCTCTTTAATATGTAGCCCCCTCTTTTTCAAGGGACCAAAAGTAATTGGACAGTTGACTCAAAAGCTGTTTCATGGACAGGTGTGAGCTATTCTTTTGTTATTTCTTCATCAATTAAGCCGGTAAAAGTTCGGGAGTTGATTCCAGGTGTGGCATTCGCATTTTGAAGCTGTTGCTGTGGACTCACAACATGCGGTCAAAGGAGATCTCAATGCAAGTGAAACAGGCCATCCTTAGGCTGCGAAAAAAAAATCTCCTTTAAAGAGATAGTAGGAACATTAAAAGTGGCTAAAATCAACAGTTTGGTACATTCAGAGAAAAAAAGAATGCACTGGTGAGCTCAAAAAAGCCTGGAAGACAACAGTGGTGGATGATCATAGGATCCTTTCCATTGGGAAGAAAAACCCCTTCACAACATCCAGCCAAGTGAAGAACACTCTCCAGGAGGTAGGCATATCATTATCCAAGTCTACCATAAAGAAAAGACTTCACGAGAGCAAATATAGAGGGTTCACACAAGGTGCAAACCATTCATGCCAGCCTCAAGAATAGAAAGGCCAGATTAGACTTTGCCAAAAAACATCTAAAAAAGCCAGCCCAGTTCTGGATCAGCATTCTTTGGACAGATGAAACTAAGATCAACCCGTACCAGAATGATGAGAAGAAAAAAGTATGGAGAAGGCTTGGAACGGCTCATGATCCGAAGCATACCACATTGTGTGTAAAACAAGGTGGAGGCAGTGTGATGGCATTGCCATGCATAGCTTCCAATGGCATTGGGTCACTAGTGTTTAATGATGATGTGGCAGAAGACAGAAGCAGCCGGATGAATTCTGAAGTGTATAGGGATATATAGTCTGCTCAGATTCAGCCAAATTCAGTGACGTTGATTGGACGGTGCTTCACTTTACAGATGGACAATGACCCAAAACATACTGCAAAGCAACCCAGGAGTTTTTTAAGGCAAAGAAGTGGAATATTCTGCAATGGCCGAATCAATCACCTGATCTCAACCCAATCGAGCATGCATTTCACTTGCTGAAGACAAAACTTAAGGCAGAAAGACCCACAAACAAACAACTGAAGACAGCCGCGGTAAAGGCCTGGCAAACCATCACAAAGGAGGTTATGTCCATGCAGTCATTGCCTACAAAGGATTCTTGACAAAGTATTAAAAATTTATATTTTATTTATGATTGTGTTAATTTGTCCAATTACATCTGAGCCCCTGAAATAAGGGGACTGTGTATGAAAATGGTTGCAATTTCTAAACGTTTCATACAATATTTTTGTTCAGCCCCTTGAATTAAAACTGAAAGTCTGCACTTCAGTTGCATCTCGGTTGTTTCATTTAATATCCATTGTGGTGGCGTACAAAGCCAAAATTATGAAAATTGTGTCAGTGTCCAAATATTTCCGGACCTAACTGTATATATTCTGGTCACTGTAGATGGGGGATCACAAAATATCACATTTCATAATGCTTTTAAAACATTTTCCTGCACTCCAGATTACCGAATCAGACAGTAGATGGTGTGGGCATCCACATACCTATCCACCTTTTTCATGATGACAAACTACAACCACGTTTCCAAAAGAGTTGCGTAAAACGCTGCGTAAAATGCAAATAAAAACAGAATGCAATGATGTGCAAATCATTCATCCCTATATTTAATTGATAATAGTACAAAGATAACATATCAAATGCTGAAACTGAGAAATGTTTTTTGAAAAATACATTACAATTTTTTTGTTGTTTTTTGAAAAATACATGACCATTTTGAATTTGATGCCAGCAACATGTTTCAAAAAAGTTGGGACAGGTGCATATTTACCACTGTGTTGCATCACCTCTTCTTTTAACAATACTCTGTAAGCATAAGTGGCAACTGAGGAGACCAATTGCTGTAGTTTTGAAAGTGAAATGTATTCCCATTCTTGCTTGATATAGGATTTCAGCTGCTCAACAGTTTGGGGTCTCCTGTGTCGTATTTTTCATTTCATAATGCGCCAAATATTTTCAATGGGTGAAAGGTCTGGACTGCAGACAGGCCAGTTTAGCACCTGGACTCTTTTACTACTGGGCCATTCTGTTTCTATACGTGCAGAATGTGGTTTGTCCTGTTGAAATGAACAAGGCCTTCCCTGAAAAAGACTTTGTCTGAATGGCAACATATGTTGCTCCAAAACCTGTATATATTGTTCAGGATTAATGTTGCCTTCACAGATGTGCAAGTCACCCATGCCATGTGCACTAATGCACCTTTGAACTGTGCGCTCTTTAGCCTGGAAGACACAGCGTACATGATTCCCAAAAATATTTTCAAATTTTGATTTGACTACAGGACCGTTTACCAGTTCGCCTCAGTGCATCTTGAATGTGCTTGGGCCCAGAGAAGGCGGTGGTGTTTCTGGATTTTGTTTATGTGAGGTTTCTTTTTTGCATGGTACAGTTTTAACTTGCACTTTTATGCAGCAACAAAGTGTGTTTACCAACAATGGTTTTTGGAAGTGTTCCTGATCCCATGCAGTGATTTCCACCACAGAATCATGTCTGTTTTTAATGCAGTGCCGCCTGAAGGCCGGAATATCACAGCCATCCAACATTTGTTTTGGCTTTGTCCCTCGGGAATATCACAGCCATCCAACATTTGTTTTGGATTTGTCCCTCGCGTACAGAGATTTCTCCGGATTCTCTGAATCTTTTAAAGATATTTGTAATGTATATAATGAGATCCCCAAAACCTTTGCAATTTTACGTTGAGAAACATTATTCTTGTTGTTGCACTATTTGCGCAGTCTTTCACGGAGTGGTGAACCTCTTCCCATCTTTACTTTTGAAAGACTCATCCTCTCTGGGACACTCTTGTCATCTTACTGACATGTTGTTGATTAACCAAATTAGTTGTTTTTGAAAAATACATGACCATTTTGAATTTGATGCCAGCAACATGTTTAAAAAAAAACTAAAAAACTATGTTTTTTTTAGCAGTACACAACTTTTCCAGTCTTTTGTTGCCCCTGTCCAAACATTTTTGAAACATGTTTCTGGCATCAAATTCAACGTGGCAATTTATTTTTCGAGAAACAATAACATGTCTCAGTTTCAACATTTGATATGTTGTCTTTGTACAATTTTCATCGATCATCAGAAATTACTAATGTTAGTTAAGTATCACCTTCATCACCAAGATGTGAACCCCAATAACGACAATTAACTTTAACATACAGATTCTTTTTTTTGCTTTATTGTCTCTTCAGACAGTTTAGCGGATGCCAAAGAATTGCACTTTAGCCTCATTAATATTCATAACACTTTGATGTTACACATAAACAGTAGCACATGCCAACTGTTACTAGGCATTGCCACAAACATTACCAACAGCAGTGAATCCATGTGCAGTGCAAAACGTAGCACAATGTTAAGTTGTCTTTTCCCCTGATCAGAGCAATGCTAACAAACTTATTTTCATGCAGCCAGTGTAGTGCATAATTGTATAGGTACAGTAGCTATGCCACGAAATGGTCACTACGCCCGGCTCCTCACAAACGTAATTCATTTCTGCCAGACTCCTGTTTTTCTGGCGGAAGATAAATGAAAATGCATAGCTATGCCAAACATAAAAATGCTGATGAGAACTGAATTTGCGGAAAGATACACAAGGAGATTATTTGCTTATTAATTGGTGAGCAAAATCAATCTACGTAGACAAGTACATATTTCATCTTGCCTGGAGAATCCCAGACATTGAAAAGAGGGGAAATGCTTGAAGCAACTTAATGAAAATAACAATGCACCTTTATATTTATATAATTATATATTAAATTATAAATTAAAAATATATATATTTATTGTGGTTATGAATGTATCTATCAAAGTCCGGAAATAACAGATTTTTAAGAAGATTGCGAAATTTGGTTAACCGTTCCTTTAAAGCTGAAGTATGTAAAAAAAATTTGCATTAACACATCGCTATTCTATTAATCTGGACTGTGGATGAATTCCTACCATATCAGATGATCCCAGTCCCACATCTGAACAAGAAACCAAGCAAGCCTAGTTCAGCCGGCCCGCAATAGAAAGTGTTGCCATCTCGAGATTCAAACCCGGGTCGCCCACTTGAAAGGCTGTGTCAGTAACCACTATACCACGGAGTTGTACATTTGCCGGGTGTCAGTATAGCCTCTTGTCTCTATCCTGAACAAATCCTCTTTTGCCACGGGCCATTTTAATAGTTAATTGGCCATTCGTGAATGACATTGATAAAGTTAAACTGACTAACGTTTCTTACTAAGTTTTACCTCCACCACAAATAGCGTCTATGTATAGCGTTTGCCACTGGCCGTTTTAACAGCGTATTAGCCAGTAATAAGCTTTACCTGTATCTACTAACTTACTGGAATAGTCATAAGAATTGAGCAATTACTAGCGTGTCTGCCAAAGCTATTTCATTTCATGGCAAAAGAATGTATTTTTTTCTTTCATGGCAAAACAACATACTTTTTTCTTTCATTCGGGAATGACATTTATACAATAACTATCAATAAAGGCGAGGATAACTAACTTTTTCATCAAGTGAAAAGACAAGAGAATCGTGGAATCTACCAGAAATAATTAATAAGTGTTGTTGATTCGAACTTAGGTCTTCCACATGAGAGGCACTGTCTTTAACCACTATGTCACGGCATTACACGTTTCAGCAGTCGCTAGACTCCATTGAGGATTGTGTTAAACGGACTAACGTTTCTTATTAAGTTTACCTCCACCATAGCGTACTTCGAAAATCCACCAGAAACAGTCGCAATATAACCGTAAACTTTTTTATTTCAGGCTTACTATAATGTAGATACTAAGTTTTAGCCAGCAAAGTTTTCGTCTGTACGGAATAATTCATAATGCGTACTTCCCTTCGCTTGCGAGGAGATACGAACACGGGATCTATAGTTCACAAGTCCGCTTCTCTAACCACTACACTATTTAAAAAGGGGCACTCACTCACTCACTCAGAGACATTTGCTCTTCTTAGCCGGCTCCGCTTACGCGGTCCGGCAAAAACCTCTGTATACCGTGTACTGCTCCTAAAGAAACAAGAAACCAGGAAAGCCTAGTTAAGCCGGCCCGCAATAGAAAGTGTTGATTATGGCTGCCCTCTCAAGATTCTAACCTAGGTCGCCCACGTGAAAGGCTGTGTCTTTAACCACTACACCACAGAGCTGACCATTTACCGGGTGTCAGTATAGCATATTGACATTATATAATGTTGTCATAACATCACGTCAAGTTTGAATATTTCGTTAGACACCATTAACCATCGTGTTAAACTGAGTAACATTTCTTATGAAGTTTACCTCCACCACAAATAGTATCTATGAACTGTATGATTTTTGCCACTAGCCGTTTTAAAAGCTTATTAGCCAGTAATATGTCGCTAGATGCCATTACGCATTGTGTTAAACTTAGTAATGTTTCTTATTAAGTTTACCTCCACCACAAATAGCATCTATTAACTGTATGGCTTTTGCCACAGGCCGTTTTAACTGCTTATTTGCCATTCATGAGTGACACTGATACAATAACTACTGGGTCAATATAGGTGACGATAACAGACTTTTATGTCAAGTGAAAAGACAAGAGAATCGTGTAGCCAGCGAAGTGTTTGACTATCCTGAAGAAATGCTAAGACGTAATTCGAAAATCCACCAGAAATAGTCGCAATATAACAGTAAACTAGTGATGGCCGTTCTTCTAGCAGCAGGATATTATGCTAGCAGCGCTAACTCAGATTTTCTTTATCAAAATAAAAGCCATCATTGAATTATATAAGGCGATATAGTTAACAATCTAGTCCGTCAATCTAGTCTGTCATTTTATGTTTAATTTCCGTTCCAATGTTGTTCTTGTCTGTTCTATTTTTACACAATAGATTGTTAACTATATGGCCTTCTAAATGTCAATGACGGCTTTTATTGTGATAATGAAAATCTGAGTGCTGCCAACATAATATCCTGCTGCTAAAATAACGCTAATGAAGCCTCGTTTGGCCATCACTACAGTAAACAGTTTCATTTTAGGCTTCCCGTAGCTACAGAAGGTTGTAGCCAGCGAAGTTTTTGTCTATTCTGAACACATCCTCTTTTACCACTGGCCGTTTTAACAGCTAATTAGCCATTCGTGAATGACATTGAGTATCTATCAATATAGGTGACGATATATTTATAACTGACTTTTTTTTCAAGTGAAAAGATGAGAGAATCGTGTAAGCAGCGAAGAGTTTGTCTTTCCTGAACAAATCCTTATATCTACCAGAACTGTTTTATTTTAGGCTTCCTATTACGTAGCTACATAAAGTTATAGCCAGCGAAGTTTTTGTCTGTCCTGAACCTCAGGCATAATGTGGGTTGATGCAACATGTTGTTTAAAAATGCTGAGCGTCTGATTTTCTTGCGAGCCGATAGTGTATCGGAAATGCTGTACTATTTTGTTGTCATATAAAATGAATAATACACAAATAATATAGTGGTATTTGTTTGGGCGTATACATTTTGGCTAAAAGACTGATAGACAGATCTGTAAACTATTTGAAGTAATAATTACTTTGTATCCTCATCCTATTTTGTTGTTAAAAAAACAAGCTAGACTTCATTAAAATACTGTATGGCTTGGTTATATAAAAACGAATACTCGACATACATAATCACAAAATTGACAGATTTTGTTTGAATTATGACTAAACGTTTGACTCCGCCCACATTGATCCTCGCCCCGAACTGCACACTGCAGTTAGGGGTACTTGGAATAAAGTGCACAGATAACATGTGGGGCTTGAAGAGTGAACTGACGTCACACCAGCAACAGCCGAGATTTCTGGGAAAATGAGGCAGAAATACTTCCTGTTTTGAAAGTTACGTCCTTCAGCTTTAATGAAAGTACACAGTGCGCATTGAGATTATCGTCCTCCAACTACCATTATGCAAAGCAGTTGTCTCTTTTCTTGCCACGTTTTTCAGAAATGGTAGCACATTTTAGTTATTTAGCAGGCGTCTTTATCTAGAGTGATGTACAGTGTTAAGTGCAGACATTTTCATTCTTTTTTTTATATTGTCCCTGTGGGATTTAAACCATCAAACCTGATGTTGTAAGTGCCATGCTCTACCAGCAGAGCTTCACAGCACCCATCCTCATGTTACCGTAGCAACCTGATTCATACAGATCTGAGCTGGAATGGAAGTTTTTGACTCATAAATTATTAATGGAGTTTGTTAAAGCCAAACAACTACATTTTACGACAACTATAACAACTTCACATGCTGATATCAATTTTGGTTGAACAGCTTCAGTGCACCTTGGCATAGACTCTACAACTTTCTGGAATTCTACTGGAGGGGTGGGATGATGGTGATAGGGAGCGCTGTCTAACACATTGGTGCAAAATTGTTTGAGATCTGGTGACTTTGAAGACCCTAGCATATGATTCACAAAATTTTCATAGTACCAAACCCCTCAGTGACCCCTTTTGCCCTGTGAATGGGGGTATTGTCATCCTGGAATAGAGCCAATAATGAACCCAATATTCAAAGTCACTTAGATCTTTCCTGTTGCCATCTTGATTCAAAGTCAATGTAATCTGGGCCTGCTCAGCATTTTAATACATGCAACAGAGCATGATGGGATTTTAAATGCAGATGCTTCCATACAGGTTTACTGCATGATACAATTAAGCAATTATGTTCCTCCACTCATTTATTCAGGCTTTCCTTTAATTTCTCACCCGTCTAAATATACATTTGTGTTATTTAATAATGGAAATCATAGAAATATGTAAATCAGACGAGAGCCAGTTCCAGCCATGCAGATTTCCAAGCCACAGAGTGACTTTTTTAGAATTTTTTCCCCCCTGTACTGGTTGCCTTAGAAATCAAACCCAAAACCAAATGTAGTTCTGCTGTCAGATCTCCCTTAAGAAGTTAGTGGGGCTTATGGGGGGCTGCAACATTTCTCTGGTGTCGGCTGAGATGGACTGCATAGCACTGCAACAATTGTCTTTCGGTTTAGTTAAAGTATTAAATGATTTTTAAAGCATTTTTTCTACAATTTTACATATCATGTATAAATATAGGCCGACAGAAATGCTCATAATAATAGTCTCTGTATCTGAGACAACGCCTAACAAAGCACTGTGTAACAGAAGCAGGCAGCTGCAGTGCAGCGAACTGTAATATATAGAACAGGGTAGTTAGCGCAGTGTTATGTGCGGAAGGAGGGAGAGCCAGTCGCAAAAGAGGTTGCACACGCCGTAAAACAAAAGGCACTGCACAACGCAGTAAAACCCCAAAAATAATAATGTGCAAAAGAGTAGAGAGCTAAATCCTTCCATTTTAAGCATTATTTGTTTCGTGTTAAAATAAAATAAATGTATAAAATTATGTAGCATTTTGTCGGGACCAGAATATTATTTCATGTTAACCGATTTTTCATGTTATGTGTTTCGTGTTAAAGTTACAACTGTTTTCCAAGAAACTTAGTACTTATAACATTCAGGTGATTTTTTTAAACTTGTAGTCCCACCGTGGTAGGCCAGTTTCAAATCACATATCTGACAAACTGCCTTTGTCTTATCTTTGTTTAATTTAAAGTGCTCCCACACTGTTGAGCTCTTAGGCATTTTGTCTTTCCTTTTAGCCCAGATATACACTGCGCGCATACAAATCACTATGAGCGTGAAAGTTCCTATGCACATATCACACAATTGGGAAACTTCACGTCTGACGCCGTGGCCAGACCAAATCCGTCATGCATATGCATAACAACGGAAGTTCAGTCATTTCCAATGAACGTGTACGTCAAAGACATACAACACTATGCCTACCCTTTGCGGATGCATCGCGTTTGGGGTGTTGCATGCGTTTCCTACTCGTGCGCCAAAACGTGTGCGTTATTCAAACCGGAAACTGCCAATTTATAAATAAATTATGCATCTAATCTCCAAAAAGCATTGTCAGAACGGAATTAAGTGAATATATTTGTAAATATAATAGATATTATTTGTAAAAAGTATGGCCTACATAATTATAATTGTAATGACTAAAACAAAAAGCTGCCGAATACACTGCTCTACACACACTCAAACTACCCATACAGCTTAGCTAGAACAGAGTTTGTATGTAGCTAGCAAGTTATCCTCAAGTGGCAGACTTATCCTCAAATAGCCAACAAGTTAAAGTTACTGAGCTGGTAGCCGAATATCGGAAGAAATCTTCCTCCATGCATTATTTGTACCATTTATGTCTCTATAAATATCTGTCTGACAAATCAAAAAGGGCAGGATAACCGGGGACTGCACATATCAGCCTCTATTCATGCGTTGTTAATCACAAAATAATGCGTAGCAATATGGAAAGGGCTTGCAACAAAATGATGCATTCACAACATAATTGGCGGATCTGGTCTGGCCAAGGCGTGATGTCAACCAGATACGTCAAAGTCGTTGCGTCGCGCCGGAAGTCATTCATTGTCAGTGAAGCAATCTGAAAAGGTATGCTTCCAATGCGATGTTGCATTGTGGTGCGTTTGGTGTAACACATGCGTTCAATATTTTCAACTTGTGCGTGGTTTTACAGTTGCAGTGGTATCACGGAAGTTCAAGTTCCCAATGAAAGGAGTGCTTGGCAACGAGTGGCACAAAGCATGACCATAGCCAACTCATAAATGGGCAGGTTTATCAAACGTTATATTATTTACAATGTCAAATCTACATTGTTCAAGCAAAATTTTATAATCTGTCAAATAAAATAATTCAAGTGGCTAAAGTAGCCTACCTAACCAACTCAAAAACGAATTAAGTAGATAGATGACTTGTTATTAGCTAGAATTGTATCAAACTACCGTACAATGCAAACCATTCTGCTCTAACTAGCTGAATCACCAGCACGTTTTCCACAATTATAGCAGGCTATCTCATTCAACTGTGCAGACATAACTGTAGTAGCAATGCTGCTCCAGGCAGCAATAGGCCCTATGCACTTTGGTGGTATAGAGCATGTTCTCTAGACTGCAAAAATAATCTCTCTGCTTTGCGAAAGCACATGTGCGTCAAGAACAAAAAATACATACTGGACATCGGACAAAAATAACGTACTCTAAATTTTGACGTATCTGGTGGACATCAGGCGTCACGCCTTGGCCAGACCAAGTCTGTCATGCATATGCGTAACAACGGAAGTTTAGTCATTACCAATGAACATGTGCGTTATGATGCAAAGACATACAACACTATGCGTACCCTTTGCGGATACACCGCGTTTGAGGTGTTGCATGCGTTGGATTTTTCCTACTTGTTTGCCAAAACGTGTGCATTAATCAAACCGGAAACCTACTACAGAGTAACCAGAAACTCCTATTCAACCAATTGTCTCAAAACATTTTATGCCCTGAAACAGGCACCTACGTACAGTATAGAAAGGGTTATGATTTGCAAATGGTGTAATCGGTATGTACACAAGTACCCTAACCTACAAGCGGAGAATCTATAATACTTTCACCCCATAGTCATTGTTTGACCTTTTAAAAATATATATTTTCATGCTTTTTATGCTTTTTGGAGAGGAAAGAGGTAAAAGGTTTTTGCTGAAAGGCCAGATTGACTGCATCAGTACATGTGCACTGGTGTCAACTGCTTACACCATTGGACTGTCCTGTGCCAAAATGGTTTGATTTCAAATTCAAACCTATGGCGAATAGAGCCAAAAGAAGAAAATAAATGCTTCACTGTCCAAATAACTACAGGGTATAATGTATGGTAAAAATAACAACAACATATTTTCAGGTCTGTTCTTGCAGGACTTCCTCACAGCACTTAACTGTATAGCTCCCCAGTTGGAAAATAATCCCTTAACCTATTGTGGCTCCTTCTCCCTTGTTTGTAGTTCTCTCGTTCTTATCTTAATGATTTTTTCACTAGGCAGGAGTGACACCTATGGGTATGGTTTTCACTGCACCTATTCCTCAACTGGATTGACAAGCGCTTCCTTATGACATATTGCTTGCACCTTACTGATCCCCCACAGATCTGCCCGCACTGAATAAATAGGGGCTAAAGAAAGGTTGAAGGAAGAGTTATTTTTGGGACCGGGTGTATTCTATTCTATAAGCTCATTGATTTGAGTATGTTGTAAGAACGTCTAACCTAGTAGGATGCCACGTTTGCCTAACGACTTGCCCTTTGCCTGAGCCTTTAGAAACAGATGCATCACATACTGTAGTGTCAGTAAAGGGTACTGGATAGTGCAGTCTGAGGGATGGAGGGATGTTATAAGCAGATTAAGCATTATACAGTTAAATAAGGATATGAGTGAGGGAGCAGTGGTTGACCTGTAGCTGAATACATGGGTGAATACGAGGGGGGCAAAAAGGGTGGCATGGATTCTCTCCCTTTGTATCTCTGTCCTCTGTCTCTCATTCTCTGTATCTTTCTCTCTGACTCGTTTGGTCTCTGTTCACCCCCCTGCCCTCTTCTCCTGTCTGACTTAGACAGGGTCACAACAAACAACCTCTCTCCATCTTAAACGTTTCAGCACAGGCAAACCAGTGCAGGGAAACGTTACGACATGAAGGATTTGCGCTTTCTTTTTTTTGCATTCTTTCTTTTTTTCTCCCTTTCACTTTTATCCTCGTCTTTAAGGTTCACAGATTAGTGCGCCAGCGAACGAAAGGGGTTGCCTAGCAACGGGTTGATGAGAGCAGCCTTGAGGCCTGCTGGAGTGATGTCAGTCCGATTATAGTGTCGGAGGAAGGGTAGGTGTGTGTGTGCCAGGCATAACCTGCGATAACATGACAGTCTGGGTGTCCACATCACGTGCCACCTCCTTTACTAGCCCACGGTTATGTAACACATTTAAGCGAGTCTGATTGTGTTGAGTGCATGGATGTGTGTGCACGAATGTAAGATCGTATGGAGAAATAATCTCATAAATTGTTAAAAGTTATAACCTGCTAACTCATAACTGTAGAAACTTTTGTTTATATTCGTAATTAACCGATCAAAGTAATTCTTACACAGTAAAACATAAAGTTGGTAGGTTGTTGTAATAAGGAAGGTTCGAGCGGTGGCATGACCAGTCAACTTGATGAGCAAGCGAGGGCGTCATTTAGGCTATCATCACAAGATAATGTATGCTTTGTGTGTGATACACTCACCCGATTCCTTTCTCCTTCGCGTGATTGTGGTCACAGGCAGATATTGACAAGTTCGAAATTAATCAGTGAGGTCAGATGAACATGCATCAAACTGTCAAGTCCTACGTAGAACTTAGACTCAGTGGTCTAACTTACTGCCCTACCTTGAGGCCAGTGGTTGAATCCTAGTTGCAGAATACCGGCAGTGGTAACAAGGGTCCAGTGGAGGCTGGAACAAAGCGGCTCAGCTCAGTCCGGGGTTGGAAATGTGGGATGTAAGACCCGCTCTAGCGACTCCTTTTGGTAGGTCTTGTTCCTGCAAGCTCAATCGTGGTTGTTGGCCATGATAAACATGAAAATAGTGTAAAGGAGAGTTTTTTCCAAGAGACTTCCTTCCTTCCTATGCACAACAATAATTTCAATTATTGACGGTATTTGCCCCCGAAAGTAAAAAAAAAATAAAAAAGTAAATTACTATTAAATTAAATTTTAATTTTAGGTAAACAAGTTTAGAGGTCCTGACACTATGTGGAAAAGACCAGTTTACAACTGGAGGAAATAACAAGATCATTTCGCTAAGATGTTTTTCTTCTCCGTTTTAAATCTTCACAAGCCAGGGACTGATGTAGCAGTGAGTTGTCAGTTAAGAAGGTATGTTTGCTCAGACCACATTTTATAAAATGTTCTCTTTTTGTTAACATTTTTGCTTTAGCGAGGGTGTATTTGGGAGTTTTTGCGTCTCCCTGTGTGTTTCATTGTTGTGTCTCATGTTTTTTTGTCATCTCTCATTCCATCCTCCTCACTCCATCCTGACGACTTCCTGTGGACAAGCCATTGAGCAAGCTGTAAGTTGCTGCTAAACACTACAGGTCCAGTGTAGGGACTGAGTGCTTTTGCATAGGCCCAATTCCATTCAGGCTGAAGTAAGCCTTCGCCCACTTCACTCCCCCTCCCTAACTTCCCTTGTGGCAATCCTTATGGAGGAGACAATGTCCCGGTCGCACAGGGCTGCCATGTCTTCTCTTTTTTTTTTTAACTGAGGAATGTAAATGCAGTAACTAAATGACACAGTTGATGAAGTAGAGACATTGCAGCCCTTCAGAGCCCGATCATTAGGGAACCGCTGAAGGATGTTTCGAGGGGGAATTGAACAAGCTAGTGTTAATCTAAATGGAATGTGGCATAGTTGTGGTTTTTTTTGGGGCGGGGGGGGGTTGCCCTGTGTGTTCCTGCTCTCGCACTTCTTCGTCCAACTCTCCATCACTTCATATCATCACTCCATCTGGTAGTGTACAAATCACCGTAGCGGGCGATGGGGTAGACTTCTACAGTGCACCATTTGTCCATCTTCCATATTTACATTAGACTTGTTTGAACAAGATATGGATCATCTTCTCTGTCCCTCATATGGTCTGCGTGTTTATGTCGGGTATGTTTGTGCTGAGTCGAGGGTAGTGTGACGTTGAAGCCAGATGGTCGGTTAGTGTTTTGGAATGACCCGCTGGATTTAACATTTAGAATCACTTTATAATGGTTATTACCATCTGAGCTGACCTAAGATATATTCTGCTTCCATATTTTGTATTGAGGTTTTGTGTACAGTTCAACAACCAAACACATGCTTCTATGCACAAATGTATTTCGAAGTAGTCTTGAAAACACATGTACACAACCCCCACAGAGAGAGTGAATTAAGACATCCTATGCCTACTTGCTTCAAGTTTCCCTCCTGACTCCGTGGAGTTTGAGAGTTTTTCTACATACAGTGTACGGTGTGTGTGTGTGTGGGTTCGCGCGCATCTGTGTGTGTTCCTGGTTAACTGCGTTCTCTTCTTAAGCGCAGTTAGTCACCACTACAATATGTAAACCATAGAGAGAATTCAGTGAAAATATGCAATCACATTTTGAAAGGGTTATTTATTTATTCCACAGTCAAATACATAAATACAGATTTTTTTTTAATGTACATGTACCATTCTACAGTACTGTAAACTATTAGTGATCTCAACTGTAAAGGTTGTTTTATATAGCCATTGATAATACTGCGCCCTAGTGGCTGTTTCAGGTATTTCAGTAGATTCCTGTGCTTAATGCTTCCATAACCCCCTATCCTAACCACAAATAACATAACATTAACCCCTAGTTCCAAACCTTACAGTATTGTAACTTTGTGGGGACAGGCAAAAGGATCTCACAAGCTAATATTTTCCTTGTGAAAAGTCAACTCGCAGGCACATACTTATGTCTGTAAGACTGTAGTTGGTGGTCGTGAGTCACGTGTTGAGGGGGAGGAGCCTGGGTCTTGCTGGAGGTTTCCATCTGGTCAAGTTTCTCTCGGTTGTTATGCGCCTCTTTGGTTGCCATGCTTTGGTCACTATGGTCTAGATTGGTTTGGTACAGCCACTCTATATCATGCCATATGTATATTAGCTTCTCATGTCTCTTTTCGACCCTCCATTTTGTCTCTTTAATCTTACACTTTCTCCTCTCTACTCTCCGCCTCTACTCTGTAACTTCTGACTTTTTCTACTCTTATCTCTTTATCCTCATTCTCGCCTCTCCTCTTTCTTTTTTTTTCTCTCGCTCCCTCTCTACAGCTCTGCAGCCTCAGGAAGCCAGCGAAACTCCAGCGTGTCCTTCGGCCTGCCCTCCTCCGCTTGCATCCCCCCCACCAGCCTGCCCCCTCACCTCTGCAGCCCCCCGGACACATCCTCAATTTCCCCGCCCCCCTGCCCTTCCTCTTTACCCCACTCTGCCTCGCCCAGCCTGAGCGACGTCTTCGGCCTGCCCACCCCGCCCATGGGCAGCGGGAGTGTCAGCACCTTTGGCAGCCTGGGTGGCAGCCTCGGTGGGGGGTCGTCATGCGGCGGCTCGCGATCCCCCTCTCCACTCGCCCTAATGCAGGCCGTGGCCGCCTCGGGCAAGCCCTTTGCCTCCAAGCCTGTGGAGATGTGGAGTAAGCTGGATGTGGGTGACTGGTTGGACAGCCTGAACCTATCTGAGCATAAAGAAGCCTTTATGGACAACGAGATCGAAGGCGCCCACCTGCCCTCACTGCAGAAGGAGGATCTGATTGACCTAGGAGTGACGCGGGTTGGCCATCGCATGAACATCGAGAGGGCCCTCAAAATGCTGCAGGACAGATAAGCCCAGGGGGATTTAGCTGGGTCACCCACACTCTCCTTCCAGTTCTCCAACTACTTCTGGGGCAGAGGGATCCTGGGAGGCCGGGACCTTAACAATCGTAAGAAAATTTAACTCACATTTTAGATACTGGCCTCTGACTATTCCCTTTCTGCCTCCCCTATGTGGCGTTATTGTGTTTGGCGGTTCACATCCATCTTCCTGAGTGTCCGGGGTTGTCCGAATCTGGGAAGAACTATCGAGAATAGCCCGGAGAGAGGTGGCATTCCTAATTCCAGGATGGAGAGAGTGAAAAAACTGCTTCATCTTTTTACGGATGCTCATGTCTCAAAGACCACGCTTTGGAATACTCTTAAAACGTAGCCCTTAACCACTTTAAAATTCTGGAAAAAGCCCACCCTGGACATTTTTGGAATACTTAAAAAAAAAAAAACTAGAACTACCAGTCGCTTTGGAATACTCCAGACTTTTTCAAGCTACCCCGTTGAGGGTGTATTTAACCAGCTGAGCTGGTTAGCGCTTTTTTCTATCTTTGCTAGAGTTTCTTCAGAGAATATTTCTTCACTAGAGTTAAAAACGTGGGTTATATTTATTGATGCGTCTGACGTTGTAGAAAAATGTGAAAAACTGAGACAAGTTTTTGCTTCTCACCTGTTTGTGTTGAAACATGAACTGTTGCAGAAATGTTTTGCTCAATCCTTAATCATATCACACACAGATCCAGCGATGGCCTTCTTCTCCTAAGAGAGAGAAATTTGTGGTGATTTGTTGGTCACTCGGATGCATGGCTGGAGGGGCTCCACTGTAGCAGGCGCCACTGTCCCCTTCACATTCCAGTTCACTATTGTGTGTGTGTGTGTGTGTTTTATCAAAGACATGTTTGCGACATGTGTGTGTGGGTGCTGTGGGAGGTTTGTCAAATGTGTTTAAAGGAAAACTGGAGTGTGTGTGTACATTTTGTTTATGTCACATCGTCTTCCACACACTTGAGAGTGACCAGGACAGTGGAGTGGAATGCCGCCCCAACTACCAACCAAACCATTTCCCTTAAGACCTATTTCAGAAATAATCCACCCATCACAACACAGGGATGAATTTTTTCTGGCATTGCATCACCCTCGCTCTCCTCTTCCTACAGCTGTCTTTAATCACTTCTACGGGGCGATTCCTTTCACAGATAAAACATTGTTTTTTTATATGGAATCTAGAGTGTCCACCGGTGGCATAGGTGATGGTTTTACCGCAGTTGTTTTTTTATGACATAATAAGGATTCTCTATGGTCGTGTTAAAAGGTTGAGACCAAAACAGATTTTCTTTGTGATCTAGCTGTTTTAGCGTAGGCCACTTTGGTTGGCTGTGTGTTTTGTTTTTAGATGGCTAGCCTATACTGTTTAGTGCAGAGGCCAAGAATACTTTAAAGAATAGGAATTCACTTAATGCTGCTACCCAGACACTCACATAACCACTGAAGAGTTTTTTTTTTTTTATGTTTTGGAGCATTTAAAAAGTTTGCGTATAATCAGTGTTTGCAGCTTCACCAAATCACAAAACCTTATTATCAATAATTGATTTTAGAGGGAAAAAATGGTATAACACAACAGCCCTGAAAGAGTGGTTATTACTGTATACAGGGGAACGGTTTGATCTCTGTACATCTAGTAATGAGGAGAGTCCTTCATAACAGTTCTTAAGCCTGCAGGTATAACCCTTTCATTAGACTTCTCCAAATTACTTATGAATGGTTATAAAGTATTATTACTACAGGCTTCAGGATACTATATTTTAATAACTGCTTTTTTTAACACCAGTGATAAGTTTTCACACCAGTCAGTATTAGGACAAGCTTACTTTCATCAGAGCCCCCTATCTGACAGCTCGTCAATCGTTTCCAACCCCTTCCATGAAACGTTATGAGAACTACTGTTCTGGTCAATACCCAGATAGTGTTTGGTGGTATTGATTTTAAGTAAATGGAATATATTTATTATTTTTAATGTGTATAAAAGAGTGAATTTAAAGAAAATAGTGTATCTATAGAAATTATATGTATAATATTTCTAAGAGGTTAGAGAAAGAACATTTCTATGAAAGACTACAGACATCGCAGCCACCCTCAGAACTTAAGTATTTCCTTGCCTCTTCATCTTTGTTTCCTCTTTGGATAGTGCCTCAAATAGCTCATAATTCCCTACAAAGGCCTCTCTGCCCTTCTGTTGTTGAACCAGTTTAGAAGTACCCCAGAATGCAAGACAAGTGTTGAAGCTGTGTACTACCAAGATGAAATAGCTAACATATGACTTTATGGTTCCATAAAATGTTATATATACATTTACCCCTATAAAAGTGAACAGTATTTTCTAGTTATTTGACAATCTCTCAAGGACAATTCTACATAACTGGTAATGTGGGATATGTCAAGATTAAAAATAATGTGTTAAACAATTCTGGTGTTTAGCAGCAGTTCTGGTGTTTGGGTTTTTCATCACTGGGTAGATTTAGCAGGAGTTAGCTTGTTGCAAAAACGAGAGGGCACATTTGGCCCATGACTTGCGAGAGAGAGGATAGAGCTTCTGGTTTTGATTCCGCCCCTTGTTCTAGTCTTTCTGGATCTCTTCTTTTAACATGTATAGACCCAAAACTTAATCAAGCAGCTCACTAATCATTAGAGACAGTCGTTCTGGGTTAACAAGATTATTCGAGACATGAATTCCATAAATTCACAAATGGTAAATGAAAATAACCAAATTGTTTTGATGTTTTATGATTTAGGGTCTCCTCTTGGACAAAATAAGCTACTATAGTGTAATTTACAGTGTAATTCCTTTCCCCTCTCTCTCCCTTTCTCTTTGTGCAAATTGTCTTGATAGTGAATGGATGTCCAAAAGGGACAATAAAATGGAATAAAAAAAGGAATACCTGGCCGACAGAAAGAAACAACTTGCAAGAATTGTAACGCTGCTATATATAATGAGACAACAGAGTGACTGAGATTTAAAGCACAGCATTTTTAATTATTTGTATAGAATTATATGGAATTTTATAAGACATTAAGAGAAAAATGTTCAGTTATTAAATGTGTTGCCAAAAAGTTAACAAAAAAAACTAAATTGTATATAAATATTCATATTATCAGATTTATGAGGTAACTAAAAGCAATATTAATGATGAGTGGATCTCCTTGGTTGTGATTTTTCCCAGTTTAAGATGAATTATCATGATATATTATCACCTGTTGATGTTACGAACACTAGGATGTATTGGAAAGACATTTATCCAGTTGAAAGAAATGTAATCCTCTGGCCATCACCTGCCTATCTTGAATATTGTATTTTTTGAAGATTCCAATTGCTTACTCTGTGTATAATGTGTGTATAAATTAAAGAAATGGGGCACGTTGTAAATGTATGCATATCCTCACAAGCCACTGGATTGAAAACTGTCCTGATGACATTTTTAAGATCAACTTAAATAGACTTTAAAAAAGATAGTTGTGACTGTTGACTTCATGGAGAAAAAAGGACATATCACCAAGCTAATTTGTATGTGGAATTGTAGAGCTGAGTAGTAGTAAGATGCTATACAGATCATCACCGTGTGACTATAAGGTAATGTTACATAAGGACTTACATAGCTCACTACCCCACACCCTCTTTCATGTCACAGTCCTTCACCTAACCATTGGCAACTTTTTTGATACATTTGTTATTTTCTATCTTTGGTTGATTATTATTATTTATTTCAAATTTGTTTTATTCTACATGGAGACCAAGATGTTTCCAACTACTTTGTGTATAATAACTTGTGTTCATGTTCTCTATGCTGTAATTTTGTGCTACCAGATCCTCTTAGAGTCAACTATCTAATTATCAAAATGAAAAAGAGAAGTTCCTTGTAACTACGCTCTTCCCCCCTGAAAATCCTCAATAATTCTTGTATGGCAACCAAAACTTACTATAAGAAATAAATATAATATTGCACTACGGTGGTATTAATTGAATTCCTGATGTTAAGATTTTTTGTGTTTAAAGTGTATTGCTTCTTTGTTTATATCCATTTCTGGAGTCCACAATAAGGTAACCTGATCCCGGTCCCATGCAGATGGATGCTGAGCCATATACCCCAGAATATGTGAAAATCTCAAGCATTAGTTTGTAATTTCCACTCCACATGGAGAGGAAGACAGTGTTGAAACATCTGATGTTAATGCAGTCTGATCCAAAAGGGTTACAAGTGGGACTTTTTTTACTTTTTTTTTCTTTATCTGTTGCAAAGGTTAAAAATACTCTTCAGAATAGATTTTCTAATTGAAAAATGATTCCTTTCACCCAGTAGGGGCCAGCTAGCTTGTGCTCTTCCCAACTACTTTCTCTAGGTTTTGCCCACTTAGGCTAAAGGGACAATCTTGATTTAGTTACACAAATCTTTAGTATACTGTGCCAGGAAAAAGTATTTGCCCACTTCTGGGGCCGGTTTCGCAGACACAGATTAAGCCTAGTCTAGGACTAAAACAATAAGATCAATTGAGTTTTCTATTGAACTTGATTTTTTTAGTCCTAGATTAGGCTTAATCTGTGTCTGTGAAACCAGACCATGCAGTTAAGCATTTTTGCATATTTTTAACATTGAACTTGATTTGGTAGTTTCTCCTATTCTTCCTGGCAGATCATCTCAAGCTCTGTCAGATTTGGAGCATCATTGAACTGTGATCTTTAAGTAACCCCACAGATGTTCAAGGGGGATCAAGGCCTTTGTCTGGGCCACTCAAGGACAATCAGATTTGTCCCAAAGCCCCTCCAGCATTGTCTTGGCTGTGTACTTCGAGATGCTGCTATACTGCAAGATGAATCTTCACCCCAGTCTGAAGTCCACCTGTGTGATGCGGATGAGATTTTGATCCAGGTACTCCTAAACATTTTAGTCATACTTCCCTAAACATAATAATTAACAGAATAGAGACCAGTGTGTGTTTGAGATGTTTTTTTTCCCATTGGTTAATAATATTCTGAACAGGTTCTCCCTTTATTGTACAGAGTCTGTGACAATTTTAATGTCATACCACATTGAAAGGAATGGTTTAAATTGAAAATGCTATTGAATGAAAACGTCACATGAAAATCTGCTGGCCAAATCAGCAAGCATTAAATGTATTCAATACATGCAAGGTAGACACAGCCCATCTGGTTATGTTGCTGCCTGAAGCCACAGACCAACTGTTCCCATCTGCAATTAATGATCCACCCATCATCTGAAAGTGTAAATATATTGATCAATGATGTGGCATTAAAAAGTAGTGGCATAAAAAGTGCAAAGTACTCAGCTGGGTTCGTCGACAAGGTTCACCACTTCAGTGAAGTTTGTAATTAAGACAACTTACCAGGTAAACTGAGTTAATTAATAATCAAACTGTAATAAGGAAGAGCAAAAAATTATAATTTTAGGTCACTGTTTAGTTAACCACTTTTACCGGGTAATTTCAGTCGTAATTAGGATGTTCCCAAAACGGGTGAACACAACCAAGTAATTTTACTTTGCACTTTTAAATTTCTGTTAAAAGGTTATGTACTACATGATCTGGACCTAGTATGGCCACATACAAAATAACTACACTTCAAGCCTGGCTGTTCTCTAGGTTTCTTTTTAGGTTCCAACCTTTCTTAGGAGTTATCCCTAACCTCTAATATATTTTTGCTTGCTCTGGGTATGTGCGTAAGCGCTACGTGACAACAGCTGATTTAAAGTTTTTTACAGTGTATTTTATTTATAGGTGCAACAGAACTATGCGCCTTAAAAAGCCTGACTAGTAGATAAGATTGGCTGCGTTCAAGCCAAAATGCATCTTCTGCATAGGCATGGTCAATGGTGGCGTACACCATTTAAATGTAGTCAACCGGTTGGGACTTAATTGGCTGACCCTTCCTGACTTAAGTTTGAAGTCCAACCCACCTCACTATATTAAAATGTTGGATGACTTCAGTGTCCACGCTCTCACAGATTCCATAATGGAAAATATTTAGGGATGCATCCTATAACCTTCTTTGTTCTGAAAACAACCAGTGTTTAGAAAAAGGCATGTATTTTGAAGTTGGAATTTAACCACTAGTGCTTACTGTTGTGGGTTAGTTTCAAGAATCAATTCAGGGTGTATAACATGTAAAAATGATTCAAAGTAACCAAATTACTATCCATACATTGTTTATTGAAACGATTTACTTACAAAAAAAGAACAAGTAGGTAAATGTTGTGACTTAAGCAAGCAGAAGTACAGATAAAAATTATATATTTTTTTAAAGGTCACTTTTTATTATAAAAACCCGCATGAATTTACTCGATAAGACCCCATACCCAGTCACCCATATAGCTACACTATTGCATTTGATCTCCTTGACATGAGATTGTCGTGATACTAGCTGTAGTTGAAAATAATCCATTCGCGGTTTAGAAACAATGAGTCAATCTTCCCTTATAGCCCAATAGTGTTACATAGCATTATTTAAGTAGCAATAGCCCACTTTTGATAAATATCACTCTGCAGTCACTCACTCAACAGCACACTCTGGTCATGATAAGCGTCTCAATGTGGCTCTAGACACAATAATACCAAATCCCACATTTATGCACATGAACACACGACAGACATGGAAAACAAGACAGACTCCCACCACAGATCGCTTGAAAACACACCTGTGACAGGAGATATACAGGTCTCGTACAATGATGATGTAACGGTGGCTGGGGAACATTTTCGACCCAATATATGGCTCTGAGCATCATAAAAACTATTTCTTTGTACATCATCTAACACAGGACTATGGGTGAGTGATTAAAAAGACAATTCCACGATTTATTTTGTTCTAATGCTTTCTGGTGTCTTTTCTCAAGCCTATGCAAAAAGGAAGAGATTTGAAGAAGCAATGGAAATTCACAACATCTATGATGGTATAGCCACATGATTAAGCTAAATCAACATTACACCAAAAATGTAAGTAACCCCTGGTAAACTTTTTTCAATACATCCTCAAAAACATCTAGTGTTATTTGATGTCTGGAACACTAAATAGATGGCTCTAGTTAGCAAAAAGAATTAAATCAGTACAAATCTGAATACAGCTAGAACAAGCCCTTGCCACAGCTCAGACATTGCTCTGGGTCAGCGTACTAGCTACTTTAATTTAGTTACACACCAATCAATTGACCACTGCCTCTTATTATTAACAAACTGTTTCAAAGTGCTCTTTCAACATCAACCAGCCCTATTGGAAGTCACAATATTTTGAACAAAACATGATCCAGTTGTGTTAGTTGTTGTGCCTAACTTGGTTACTTTAATCCATCCCCCCCAAGAGAGAAAACCAACATCACTGCATGCACAAAAAGAAACACCTGGGGGTTCTGTCACCTCAGACCTCGTCCATCTTTGGCGATTCTAATGCGTATACTTTAAATGTTATTGTAGGCGTTAGGTGTCAATACCAGATCGATACCTTGGACATTCTAAGAGGGAAAATTTGAATTGAAAATTAGCTAACTGGTGCAATGGGGACAAAGCAGCAAGAGCGACTGGCATCTTATAGAACCAAGAATGCAACTAGCTAATATAATGAGTAGTGTTTCTCAGATTGCCTGGTTTACAATTAAAGGTCTTTGTCATAGCAGGGCTCTCCCTCTCACTCTCCCTCTTTATTGCGTAAGCCAGGGTAAGTGTTTATCCAAGATTCATCTTTTATTCAGTCTTTAATTCAGGCTGAGACCTCTTCCTGGCAGGCAGGTAGCTCTGTCAAAGCCAAGAGCCAGAAAACCCAATACAAATTGGGGTGAGAAAGAAAGACAGGGACAGCTGAAAGACCTGAGAATGTTGAGCACACTCGAAAGAAGCACCGTGATCAACAGAACAACAGAGTGTGAGAAACAGAAGAATCAGAAGTGAAGGGATGTGGAGAAAAGGATAAGAAGCGGTTTTGACGCAGGGCGGGCTCATTGCCGAAGCTCAACATAATTGGCTGGGAAGAGGCCGTAGGCACCCCGGCACACACCCCTCCACCAGCCTTCGTCAATCATCTCTATGTTGGTGATGATGTCATCAGGGTCAAAGGAGATCTCGTCATCGCCAGCTGGAAGGCAGATATTACGTATCACATTTTAGTCATTTTGTAAATGCTATTACACAGAGCGACTCACAGGAGCCAATACGGTTAAACTCAAGGGCAAGGTGACAGGTTTATCATTTACATTTTTTGGGAAGTTATCCCCAAAATGTTTCAGATAGAGGTGATCAAGATCTACGCAAGTCTGCCTACACTCACCTGCTTGGTAGTCATATAGTGCCACCGCAGTTAGCCCCAAATCCTCACCGTACTCGTCCGTCAGGGCATCTGCAGGGAAAAAGTTCACCCATCACCCACAGAGGACATAGCAAGACAAAACACCATAGGAAAAAAAAAAATTCAATATAGATTTCAAATACAGTGGATATAAAAAGTCTACACACCCCTGTTAAAATGCCAGGTTCTTGTGATGTAAAAGAATGAGAAAGATAAATCATGTCAGAACTTTTTCCACCTTTAATGTGACCTATAACGTGAACAATTCAATTGAAAAACAAAATGAAATCTTTGAGGGGGAAAAATAAAAAATAAACTCACAATAACCTGGTTGCATAAGAGTGCACACCCTTAAACTAAAACTTTGTTGAAGGACCTTTTGAGTTTATTACAGCACTCAGTCTTTTTGGGTAGGAGTCTATTAGCATGGCACATCTTGACGTGGCAATATTTGCCCACTCTTCTTTGCAAAAGCTCTCCAAATCTGTCAGATTGCAAGGACATCTCCTGTGCACAGCCACCCCACAGATGTTCAATTGGATTCAGGTCTGGGCT